>PVIC010059177.1:0-10182 GCA_004025085.1 Thryonomys swinderianus | reverse complement strand
ATACTTCCATATAACTTAAGAAGACATCTGTTCTCAAGAAGGTGAAGAACTTCTTGCTCTGTAAATGTGAGCTGTGCCCAACAACTTCATTTCTCAAAGTAAACCATATCAAGCGACAGGAGGGAAAATAATCTCTGGATGCAGAAATCTAACAGTGTTTCTCCCAGCCAATCAAGGCTGACACCAACCAGGACACAGAGTTTGCTTTGCACACAGTTCAGATGAAAGGATAGAAGCAGCATTTTTGTTCCTATGTTCAGCTTTGCAAACCCCATAAGATCAGGCTTATCATGAGAAAAAAAATTTAGACAAATAATATTCAGGGATCTTTGAGAACATATCTAACCAGTACTCCTCAAAGCTGTCAAGATCCTACTTTGGAGAAACACCCACCACCAAGAGAAGTCTAAGAAAATCTGAATAATGTTAAGTATCATGGTATCCCTGGGGGTCTCAGAGAACAGGAATGGACCTGTAAGTAAAAACTCAGAACATTTTAATAAATTATATGGCAGATGATAATGTATCAATGTTAGTTTCATAATTTTGACATGCTTACAGTACGTAAGTTCTTAGTAACGAGAACATTGATTTTAGAACAAATTTAGCCATATACTGTAGATTTGTACATGTTGTCATTTGAAACCAAACTAATTTCCCTATGTCTTTAGGGTGACAGCCATTGGTGAATTACTTATAATTATTTATTCTTGAGAACACATTATTAAGTTTTTCTGAATGATTTCCACTACTCATTTTGTATCTTTTGTTATACATTTGAATGTAAAGTAAGATAAAATAAAAAGTGGCTGTAAGGGGGCTGGAGATTTAACTCAGTGGTTCCAGTGCCTCCCTCGCAAGCGTAAGGTCCTGAGTTTGATCCCTGGTAATCATATATAATGCTGGGCATGGTGACTCATGCCCACCAGCAATCAATACCATATACCACAGTGCTGGGTGTGGTGGCTCATGCCTGTAATCCCAGCACTTGGGAGGCAGAGACAGGAGGATTGCTGAGTTCCAGGCTTGCCTGGGCTACATAGTGAGCTCAGAGCCAGCCTGAACTACAAAGTGAGACTCTGCCTCAAAAAAAAAAAGTTGCTGTAAGGATATGAAATATGAAAATATTTAGAATGATGATTTGGTGCAATGTTCATAATTAAAATGCAGAGTACTTAAATACAGATATTACTTAAAGCTTAATGAAGATCTTTACTACAGTTATCCTTATCATTTTTTAGGTCATATCTTTAAAATTGATCTAGCCATTCTGGACTTGGCTATATTATATGCGACTCCAAGCAGATAATACATCAACTCTAAAAAATTGTCAGTCACTTGCGTGTCTATTTTTATAACTTCTCAGAAGCTAACTCTTCACATCTGGAACTATTGGATGATTTTCTATGGATGGATATCATTTGTGGCATACTGACTTGAAAATATGCTAGGACTCTACATGTATTTTTATAGTTTCTATGTCCCTATGCATTTTACATGACAAATTTCAAGAGATTGAGAAATTCCATAATATACAAAACTTATTTACTCACTAATGAAGATTAAGGTTTGACAATCTATAATCTATTTATCTATCTATCTCATCATTATCATCTTCTGTGCATCATCTATCCATCCATTTACTTGTATCATTCTGGAGATTGAGTATAGGGATTTCTCTGAGTTATAACGCTGCCCCTATTTCATTTTATGGTTTTATCATTTAGAGAATGAGTTTTCCTAAGTCACTATGTTGCCCAGCCTGGAGTTGAGTTTGAATCCTCTTGCTTAATATCCCAGATTGCAAGGATTATAGGTTTGTGATTATAATCAGACCCTGCTTGATACTTTTTTCAATAAAAAATAGAAAGATGTCTTTATAAAGTTATTTTATTTTTAATCCAGTTTTTTGCTTTACAAAATGTGTAATGACTCTCGAGTTTTTGCTTTGAATTCTTACCTGTACTTTGTTTCTATCCGTGAGTAATTTCATTTTCTGTCTTGGGTAGCATTTTTCTCATTGGGCTGATGTGAATCTTTCCTATTTAAAATCTTATAGGAATACTTATTATTTTTCTCCATTACTAACTGGACTTGCTGAAATGGACATTTTACATAATTATTGAATGTTTTCTGTGAATTGGTAATGCTAGAAAGATAAAACTCCCAGAGTTTTCTACATATCCAGTCAGTGTTTATGAGTAAACATTACTGAGCTAGTCATATTGACTTAGACTTTTACTATGAAAAGCCAATTTATGATTTTGTGGCTTGCTCAGGGTGGTGTCCATCCCAGAAATATAGTCAAATTCTCATGAATATTCCATCCTGAGTAAAATGAAAGAAAATGCTTTTATAGCTATTTTAGTGATATAAATTGTTTGAGTTCAGTCATTTACAAATCCATACAGAAATAATAAAAAAATATGCTTCTAGGAAACACCTTCCTGTGATAAACTTTAGCTTTCTTGTATGTTGTGTGTGATGCTGCCATGAAGGTAGATGTGGATACACAAGTATCTGTTGAGTTCTTTTCACTTCTTCTTGGTATAAACCCAGGAGGGAAATGTTGAGGTTTATGATAACAGTTCTGCTTTAGAGCAATGTCAATATGGTTTTATGTCACAGGGTCACCATTTTACTTCTTCAATAATACAGTTTCTGATTTTTCAATACCTCTGTCAACATTTGTTATAGTCTCTTTTTCTGGCAATACCCATATATGTGGATGGGAAAAAAAGTGTCTTATATTATACTTTATTTGCATTCATATCATGATATATAGTAGTAGAGCATCTTTAATTTTTTTTTTGAAGTACCAGGGATTGAACTTGGGTCCCTGTGTTTTCAAGTTAGTTATGGTGCTACTAGAGCTAAATCCCTGGCCCCTAGAGCTTTTTTTTTTTTTTTTTTTTTTTTTTTTTTTTTTTTTTTTTTTTTTTTTTTTTTTTTTTTTTTTTTTTTTTTTTTTTTTTTTTTTTTTTTTTTTTTTTTTTTTTTTTTTTTAGACAGAGTCTTGTTTTGTAGTTCAGGCTGGCTTTGAGCTCACTATGTAGCTCAGGCAAGACTCGAACTCAGAAATCCTCCTGCCTCTGCCTCCCGAGTGCTGGGATTACAGGTGTGAACCACCATGCCCAGCCTTGTGGTATGCGGTACTGATTCCTCATGGCATTGTTGTTGTATGTGGTTATTGGGGATTGAACTAGGGACCTTACACTTGCTAGGCAGGTGCTGGAAGCAGTGAGCTAAATCTCTGGCCCAGAGCTTCTTTTTAACATACTTGTTCACTTGCCTATATTCTTCTGAGTTCTGAGTATTCAAATCCCGTGTTCATTTTTAAATCTTGGTTTTGTGTTATTGATTTGTAGCAGTCTTTATATATTCTGCATATTAGTCTTTTGTCAGACATATGAAATTTATTCTCTAATTCTATGGTTTGCCTTTTTACTCTATTGACTATTTCCAAAACCAGAAGATTTTCATTTTTAAGTAGTACCATATATATAGTTTTCACTTACTCACATAGGGTTTGGGTGTCATATACACTTAATCATTTTCAAATCCACTGTCAGAAAGTTTTTGTCCTTTGTTTTTGCCAAGATCAATAGAGTAGTTCTTCAATCTCAATTGTTAATCACTGTGAGCTCATTTTTACATATTGTACAAGGTGGAAGTCCGACTTCACTCTCTCCTACCAAAGTCACTTCTCTAAAAACACTGTCCTTTCCCGTGGAATGGTCTCAGTGCTGCTGATGCAGATAATTTGACAATGCAATAAATATTTTTCTCTGGCTTTCTATTTCATTGGTATAAAAATCCATCTTCTATAATATTTTGATGCTTTAGTCATAGTAAGTTTGGAAATTGGGAAATATGAGAACTCCAACTCTAATTTTCTTTTATAAGTTTGCTTTAGTCACCAGCCTCTGCCGGTTTTATTTGTGAGTAGTACCACGTGTCTGTGTCTGTTTGATCACCTCTCCCATTTGTCACATGAAGGACATTTTCTTGCTAAGAGATCAGTAACCTAATATACTTTAAGAAGTTGTAATATATAAAATAAATAATTGTTGAGTGATGAGTAGTGGAGTTTGTTATAAGCCAAATTGTGTGCTAGTATAATTATTTAAAAGTCAAAGCAGAAATGAATTATTTATTTCTTAAAAATTTTAGTGGTGGGCCGGAGATTTAGCTCAGTGGTTCCAGTGCCTGCCTCACAAGTGCAACGCCCTGAGTTCGATCCTGGTAACCACATACAATGCTGAGAGTGGTGACTTATGCCCACCTGCCGTCAGTACCACATACCACAGTGCTGGCCGTGGTGGCTCATGCCTGTAATCCCAGCACTCGGGAGGCAGAGGATTGCTGTGTTCCAGTCTTACCTGGGCTATATAGTGAGCTCAGGGCCAGCCTGAACTACAAAGCAAAACCCTGTCTAAAAAAAAAAAAAAAAAAAAAAAAAAAAAAAAAAAAAAAAAAAAAAAAAAAAAAAAAAAAAAAAAAAAAAAAAAAATTAGTGGTACATTTTATTAGCATATTGTATATACACATCAAATTACACTCCACACCGAGAATTTGTAGCATTATATGACACAACTTAATTATCATTTTCCCCCTCCCTACCCACTCTAACTTTCCCCCCACCCCTATATATAAAAAAGGAAACAATGCTTGTGTATAGAAATGAATTATTTTAGACTACATATAATAGCATAAAAGTAAATCTTTCCTGTATTTCTAGTGAAATAATTTTTGAGTGATAAAATCAACATTATAATGAATAAAGCTTTTCCATGTTTTAGTTGAATAGTAAGTAAGAAAAGAAAATTGTTCATAACACAACTTGCAGAGATGTAGAGATGTTGAACAGGAGAATGAAAAACATATTCCTGTTATACAATGCATCTAAAATGAAACCTCTTTCCAAGATCTTGTTTCAAGTTTATTGGTGAGAACAATAAATTTGCATGACCATCAACTGAAAAAAAATAGGGTATTTATTTAAAAGTTAGTGAATTCTCTTGTGGATAAATAAAGCAAGTCTGTAATAGAAGAAGGAAAGGGGAAAACTACAAGTGGGAAGGAAAAAACTAAAAAAAGACAAAAGACAAATGGGAGGATATGAATGTAAATAGATATACAAAGACTTATTGACTACATAAAACAAAAACTATAAAAAATGGAAGCAAAAGAAAGGGAAAGAAAATAAAATGATAATGAATGGAATCAAAAAGATATTCTAAAAGCTAATATATATTTCTACAAGTTGACGCCAGCACCATGGTCACATAACAGAAGCATTAACTCAAACAGGAAAATGATTCTATGTGAAAGAATTCTGATACTTTCCAAAAGAGCCTAAATGTATAACAAAACTCTACAGTGATGTCAAGAAGTTAAACAGTCACAAATTTTTTGGTGAAAAATTCTACAAATGGCAGCATGTTAGAGGAAAATCTGATACCACTATTTGTCATTTTTGCAATCCTGTCTGCACAAATGCTATCTGGTTCGAATCAATATAAATTAATAAAGGCATTTATTCACATCTTACAACTAAATTTAAGCCTTTCCTACTGATTCTCCAGGCAACAATGAATACATAAGCTATAAGCAAGAGAGATGTCTTGACATAATTATACATCATTTGTAAAGAGAACCCATTAATATACGAGGAACTGATGAAGGAAGGGATTAAAAGTACACAGATCAAATAAAAAGTTCTTACTATTACATGGGTAAGAGACAATGAAAGCAAGGAATAATGTCATGAAGCTGAAAATAATGAGAGATATGTAAAGGCATACTATCCATAGATGATTAATCAAACAGCAGAAGGAATATGACAGCTCAAAACCATGGTGGCTATCATGTTGAGATATCTTGGCTAACTAGGTGTGTGGTAATGTCTTTTACCTACAGATGAAGAAGTGAAGATTATTATTTATTAAACGCAATTCTGATCATCTGTGCTCTTTAAGTGTTATCAGTGGTTCCCAGTTCAAAGACAAATTAGAAGCTAATCAACTTCTAAGTGCAAAACTACTCATTAGCTGTACAGATATCCCTTTCCATCTGTTCATACTCTGCACTGCATCTCAGATGTCTCTTCACTGTCCAAACATCACCAGCACGTTTCTCTTGTGGTTTTGTTCTGTGGCCATAGGTTATACATACTTGACCCTTTCGTACAATATGATTTGACTTTTTCTTAAACATTACATTACATTACTTTTATTTAAACACTACTTCATACTGTAAATATTCCATACATTCTAAGAAAAGTTCAGTGGTCACTCTGATAAAACTGCACTGAATCCTAGATTAACCACTGTATAGTCATCATTAGAACACTTCATGGTGTTTGTTCATCTGATAATTTCTGGGTTGAGACAGATACTGGGTATTTGTGAGGTGCTGGTGTCTTGCTCACTGTCACAGTATTTCTCCT
The DNA here is from genome assembly GCA_004025085.1 of Thryonomys swinderianus. Classification (NCBI taxonomy): domain Eukaryota; kingdom Metazoa; phylum Chordata; class Mammalia; order Rodentia; family Thryonomyidae; genus Thryonomys; species Thryonomys swinderianus. The sequence goes on along the minus strand of PVIC010059177.1, from coordinate 3,731 downwards.
GTACTGACAGGTTTAATGTGCATGAGCAGAATGCAGTTTTGATGTTCAACTGTTGCATATACTTTTATTCTTTCATGCCAATTATGTATCTTAAATACATAATCATCCTATAAATATCAAGTATAGTCAATAAGAAGCTTTTATTTTGAATTATTTCCTTCTTTTCTCTTCTCCTCCTTCTCTTTAGTGGTATTAGAAATTTACAGGTTAACTTTCTTTCTCAAATGGAATAGCAAATCTGCTTCTTTGCATTTCCCTAGTGTTTCTTTCTCAGAAGGAGCTACAGGGGTGGAGCTTTTGAAGAGGGAGGAGGTTGGAGGACTCTTGATTTGGTTTCTCCTGATTTTGTTCTTCCTTCCCCATCAATGAGGTGATCGGCTATATCTCCAGTATACATGGACGGAAAAGGGAAGTTTGAAATTACTTTTGACTCTCCAGGGACTGTATCATCTTTGCTTCTTCAACTGTTTGTAAACCAACCCTATTTTTTTGGTCAAGGAAGCAATACACTTAAATGTCAAATCAACAGACATACCATGTTGCAGAGACCTGTGTGAAAAATCATGGCACGGATGAGATGATGTTTCACAATCAGCAGATTTTTCAAAAAGAAAAAAGAAATATATATATATATATATATATATATATATATATATATATATATATATATACTGTTGAGTTGTGAAGTTTCTAAGTGTCTTATCTAATGATATAAAATTGTTTCATATAGATCTGACTGAAGTCAAAGATTTGAACTTTTGATAACCTCTTATATATTTTTATGTGTCTCCAATATACCAAGTAGAAAGTGTTTATTTCATATCTAAAATGCAGAGTACTATTAAAAGTTTAATTTTGTAATTTAAGGTGAAAATAGCTTTCTTTAATGCGTCATCCTACTTACATGACAATTTAAATATGGCTTTTCATGGAGAAGAGAAATTATTATTGAACTTTGGTGGTAATGACAAGATCTTATTTTCTCAAGGAGCATATTTAAACAGCATATTTACTTCATGGTTGCTTATTGGAAATAGAGATTTCCCTTTCTACTTTTATAGAACTTTTGCATTTCTGTCTGACATTAGGAAATGATGTGTTTCTATTTGGACTGCATGAATAAAAGTGATTATTAATGTATGATTATTAATCTTGATATCCTGTAACTTAAAGCCTTTTCCATATGCAAAACACATGAGAAATGCATTTTTTACCCTAAGAGAAAATTTCTGATACATAAATAATCTCTAAAACTTTAAAAAAGAGATAGGATTTGAAAAGAACTTTGACTGCTTCTCTCAGATACTACTGTGGACAGCCTGAGAGTATGGATTCTGAGCTGTAGTTTGAAAGAAAGCAATAGTGAAAATAAATCTCATGCCAGGAAACACTTTAAAAACTAGATTTAGCAGCAGTCACATTAGCTTAGATAATGGGAGAATTTTTCTTCATTGAAAAGGCTCTGTGTCGCTTAAGAAGAACTCACCGAGGCAGCCTGCCATCTAGCTTTTTCACAGAAAAACAGGCTTGCAGGCTGCAGACGGGAGAGTCGCGAGCAGAGACAATTTTAACTTAGCCATTCCTAATTTATCTCAAGCGTTTTCAATTCATCTCCACCGCTCTGTGCTCACAGGAACACCAGCTTGCCGTCCCTGGGGAACAGAATGCAACCCGGCATCTAGAGAGCTGTCACATTCCAAGAAATATTTAAATTGTGCTGATTTTCTTCTGGAGAACTGAGCCCAGGGAATGAAACTCTTCATTGAGTCATAGCTTTGTGGGCAATAGATCAGAGGATATTGCCAGTTTCCTAATGGATTACTGTGATCGGGCTGTTTTTCTCTGAAGGTACGTAATTCTTTTCTCAATTCATTACCCTCTCCTATTTATCACCTAATGAGCTGTGGGGATGTAAACCTGCACATAGAGAAAGATGTCAAGTAGTCAGGACTGACTGGAAAATGGCATTTTATGACTGCATGCTCAGAGGGGAGATGCTCTGATTCCTTTCGTGAAGATGATGAGTAGGATACAGTTTGGATTGCATCGTCAGCAAAAGCAGGCGAAACCAAAACACAACCGTGCTGCAGGCTGCATCTTCCGAAGTTCATGTTTATTCTCTGAAGGATTTTCCTTTGCAGCTGTAACACGTAAGGAAGGTTGATTCACACTTTGGAAACTCTCTTAAGGCTTTATGTTGAACATTCTTCTATTTTCTCCACATTTTCACCAATACAAACTTTGTCTCAACTGCTGTTATGGATGTTGTCAGTGATGTGAGTCATGGGTAAAGAGGTGAGTCAGGGTTTAATGTGCAGGAACTCTGGTAGGAAGTCTTGAAAATAATATGCTGTTGTACTTTGTTTATACACCTCTGAGTCTGAAAAAAAATAGTAAAATGAATTACTATAGGGTCACATAAGTGTCTTTTAAAATTGTCTCACTTAACTTTGGTAGTAAAAATATGAATATATTCTATAGAGGGACACAAGCCATTTGGCAAAATGAAATGTTAAAAACTCACAAACTTCTAAACAGTAATTAAACCAACTGAAAGGGAAAAAATGATCCTAAAATAAAATTTAGCTTATTATTTTTGCAACCTGCTCCAACAGGAAGGGGTGATTTTTGTGTGTGTTTGTCTCCTCAAAGTTGGAGGTGTGTTTCCGGATAGGGGTCTGTGGTGGTGTGTGGCAGAGAGTCCCTAGGGGGTGAAGGAGAGAAGGGCATATGGCAGGCAAGCACAGAGAGTTTAAAAAATGAGGATGCAGCTTAAAATACGTGAGGTCTTTGTATGCACTTCGCTGACTTCGTCGTGTGTGAGCAGGATCAGGGGAAAGTGCCACCGTGGTGACGTCTTCCTGTGTGAAACACTGACCGTGAGGGTGGCACGGACATTTGGCCCAGACGCTGCTGTGCCTACTGCTGCATTTGGGCCGGCACAGAGTTGCATTTCCGTCCGCTGGTTCATCACAGACTAGCGAGAGGGGTTGGTGCCTGCGCCTCCCAACAGCACTTGCTAGAAGTGTTCTAATCTCTTCGGAGCCCTGAAGCCTATTAGAAGGAACACGGAGATGGAGGAGAGGGATTGAATCACCCGAGTAGTAATGTTCCGTGCTTTGCCCTTATTCCCAGAGGGACTGTAAGGAGCAAAAGAATGGAATAGGGGAAAGAGAATAGAGTCCTCGAAGAGTACTTTCAAGTGCTTTCTTTTTCATGAACCATCCGGAAACAGGGAGAAGAACTGAAATGAAGGTTTCCTTATGGATGCCTCTGTTTGGCAAGCTTTTGGTCTACTTTGTGGACTAGTTCCCCTTCGTTCACTTACAGAGAAGTGTGAGGTTGCTCCTGGCCTGGTTTCTCCCCAGTGACTCGCAGCTCTAATGGAAACCCCTGGAAGTACACCCTGGCGCTGCGATCTCTGCGGAGTGCCTCAGACTCTTACAATTCAGTGGCGCATGAAGCCAGAGGACAAAGTGATTGAAAAATATTGCTTTAAAAAGAGTGACAACTGGTGGTTTTGAAATTGTAGGCTATGTGTGACAGACATTGTAAGAGAAAGAGAGATAATTTCAAAGCACATTTCATGTTCCTTTCCAGTAAGATAGTGAAATGGGCAGGACTAATGGACGATGGTCAGTTCATGGATAGCCCTGAGGGGGACAGGACAGCAGTTTGACAATGTATCCTTTAATTTACCTTTTGCATGTTTAACACAACACATCTGAATA
>PVIC010059176.1:0-10186 GCA_004025085.1 Thryonomys swinderianus | reverse complement strand
CAGCTTACCACAAGCTGCATTCAAGCGAAACGCAGTTGAAGTGATATTCCTAGATTACTCCCTCAAGGACAAACACCTGGAAATCAGAAGTGCTTCTTGTGAAGTCAGTGTGAGGGACGGAGTAGTGGAAATTAGCACCTCCCTGCTGTTAGCCAATTACCTGTAGGACGCAAGATTTTATGCCTTTAGACTTCCTTTATCTTCGAAAGTGAAAGTCCAATTATGACGTCACAATCCCTTCATAGCAACGAGTCTGGGTGCACTGCTATGTGGCTTTGGAGCATTAGAGCCTGAAGACAGAGGTCGAAAATGCCTGTTTTCCACATCAAAACCTTGGATTTCAACTAAGTGAAAGATGCCTCTATTTTCTAGCATCATCCAAGCAAGCGAAAGGGAGAATAAAGGATATCAGAGACTTAATCTCCAACAGCATTAGCTGGAATTCACACAGTGTTGCTGGAAAATGATTTCCTGAATGTGAGTGGGATGGTACTCCTTGCTCACTCTGTTCATTACTTGTACGATTAGGAACTGATTGCTTCTCCATGCAGCCTCTGCCTGAGGAGAACTGTGGCTTCTCATTGAAATCCCGTACTCTTTGTATGGACAAACCCTTGAGAAACATATGTAATCTTCCGATGTTTTGAATCTGAATCAACAAAAGCAGGCTGCTTCCTTTGGGAATCTCTGGATTAGGAGTGATATTCCACGGGTGGATATCTCCTTTTGATCACAAGCTCCATTCAAGCTACAGGGTGCTGGAGTAATATTTATAGATTACTCCCTCAAAGACAAACACCAGGAACTCAGATCTGCTTTTTGTGAAGTCCGTTTCAGGAACGGAGAGGAAAATCCTACTACCGTGCTCTTTGGCGTTTACCCTAAGGAGGCAAGTGTTTGTGCCTTTAGGCTGCATTTGTCTGCGGTAGGGAAAGTCCAATTATGATTTCATAATCAAATTGTAAAAGCGAGTCCTGGAACACTTCTATGTGTGTTTGGACCCTTAGAGCCTGAAGACAGAGGTGGAATATGCCTGTTATCCACATCAAAGGCTTGGATCACACCTAATTGCCAGATCCCTCTATTTTCGAGCTACATCCCAGCAAGGGAAAGGGAGAATCTGGGGTAATAAGGACTTAATCTCCCCAAGCAAAATTTGGAATTCACACCGGGTTGCCCTAGTCTGATTTTCAAATCTGAGTAGGTCTGTATTCCCTGCTCCTCTGTGCCTTATTTGCAAGAGTAGGAACAGATTGATTGTCCATGCTGCCTGTGCCTGAGCAGAATTCTGGCTTCACATTGGAATCCCGCCCTCTTTTTCTGGTCAAATTTTGGAGAAACAGACGTAATGTTTTGACGGTTAGATTCTGCCTCAAGAACAGCCTACTGCCGGCTTCAGAAATCTCTCAACTAGGAGTTCTATTCCACGGGTCGATGTCTCGTTGTGACCACAAGCTCCATACAATTCAATGGCACCTGGAGTGATATTTGTAGATTACTCCCTCCAAGCGAAACACCTGGAACTCAGATCTGCTTCTTGTGAAGTCAGTTTGAGGAACGGAGTGGAAATTAGCACCTCCCAGCACTTAGCCATGTACCGCAGGGTCGCAAGTGTTAATTCCTTTACACTACCTGTGTCTGTGGTAGGGAAATTCCTATTATGATGTCATAATCCCTCTGTGGAAAGGAGTCCTGGCACACAGCTATGTGTGTTTCTACGGTTAGATCCTGAAGAAAGAGGTGAAAAATGCCTGTTTTCCACATCAAATGCTTGGATCACACCTACTTGCCAGATGTGCTCTTTTCTCGGAACATGCAAGGAAGTGAAAGTGAGTAGCTGATATATCAGAGGCTTCATCCCCCCAAGCAAAATTTGGAATTCACACCGTGTTGGTGTAACATGTCTTTCAGAATCTGAGTGGGATGTTACTCCCTGCTCAATCTGTGAATTATTTTCAAGATTGGGAACAGATTGATTCTCCATGTTGCCTGTGCCTGAGCAGAACTCTGGCTTCTCAGTGGAATGCCCACCTTTTTTTCTGGTCAAATTTTGGAGAAACAGACATAATGTTCTCAAGGATAGAATCTGAATCCAAAGCAACACACAGCCTCCTTAGGAAATGTCTCAACCAGGAATGCTTTTCCACGGGTGGATATCTCCTTGTGACCACAAGCTCCGTTCAAGCCAATGTCACCTGGAGTGATATTCATAGTTCACTCCCTCAATTTGAAACACCTGCAACTTAGACCTGCTTCTTGGAAAGTCATTTTGAGGAACAGAGTGGAAATTAGCACCTGCCAGCTCTCAGCCGGTTATCGCACGGACGCCAAGAGTTTGTTCCTTCAGACTACCTTTGTCTGTGGTAGTGAAAGTCCTGTTATGACGTCATAATCCCGCTGCAGAATCGAGGCCTGGCACACTGCTATGTGTGTTTGGACAGTTAGAGCCTGAAGTCAGTGGTGGAAATGCCTCATTTCCACAGCAAAGTCTTGGATCACACCTAATTGCCAGATGCCTCTCTTTTCTAGCAACATCCAAGCAAGTGAATGTGAGTTGCTGGGATATCCGGGGCTTCATCTACCCAAGCAAATGTTGGAATTCACACCGTGTTGCTATAAAATGTCTTTGAGAATCTGAGTGGGACGATCCTCCATTGCTCAATCTGTGAATTATTTTCAAGAGTAGGAACAGATTGATTCTCCACGTTCCCTGTTCCAGAGGAGAACTCTGTCTGATTACTGAAATCACACACTCTTTCTACGGGCAAATGGTGGAGAAAGAGACGTGATGTTCTGAAGGTGAGAATCTGAATCGAGAAAAGCACAATGCCTCCCATGGAAATCTCTCAACTAGGGGGGCTACCCCACGGGTGGCTATCTCCTGCTTACCGCAAGCTGCATTCAAGCAAAACGCAGCTGAAGTGATATTCCTAGATTACTCCCTCAAGGACAAACACCTGGAAATCAGAAGTGCTTCTTGTGAAGTCAGTTTGAGGGACGGAGTAGTGGAAATTATCACCTCCCTGCTGTTAGCCAATTACCTATAGGACGCAAGATTTTATTCCTTTAGACTTCCTTTATGTTCCATAGTGAAAATCCAATTATGACGTCACAATCCCTTCATAGCAACGAGTCTGGGTGCACTGCTATGTGGCTTTGGAGCATTAGAGCCTGAAGACATAGGTCGAAAATGCCTGTTTTCCACATCAAAACCTTGGATTTCAACTAAGTGAAAGATGCCTCTATTTTCTAGCATCATCCAAGCAAGCGAAAGGGAGAATAAACGATATCAGAGACTTAATCTCCACCAGCAGTAGCTGGAATTCACACAATGTTGCTGGAAAATGATTTCCTGAAGGTGAGTGGGATGGTACTCCTTGCTCACTCTGTTCATTACTTGTACGATTAGGAAATGATTGCTTCTCCATGTACCCTCTGCCTGAGGAGAACTGTGGCTTCTCATTGAAATCCCGTTCTCTTTGTATGGACAAACCCTTGAGAAACAGATGTAATCTTCCGATGTTTTGAATCTGAATCAACAAAAGCACACTGCCTCCTTTGGGAATCTCTGGAATAGGAATGTTATTCCACGCGTGGATATCTCCTCTTGACCACAAGCTCCATTCAAGCTACAGGCAGCTGGAGTAATATTTATAGATTACTCCCTCAAAGACAAACACCAGGAACTCAGACCTGCTTTATGTGAAGTAAGTTTCAAGAACGGAGTGGAAATTCCCACTGCCGTGCTCTTTGGCATTTACCGTAAAGAGGCAAGTGTTTGTGCCTTTAGGCTACATTTGTCTGCAGTAGGGAAAGTCCAAATATGATGTCATAATCAAATTGTAAAAGCGCGTCCTGGAACATAGCTATGTGTGTTTGGACCCTTAGAGCCTGAAGACAGAGGTGGAAAATGCCTTTTATCCACATCAAAGGCTTGGATCACACCTAATTGACAGATTCCTGTATTTTCGAGCCACATCCAAGCAAGCGAAAGGGAGAATCTGGGGGCATAAGGACTTAATCACCCCTAGCAAAATTTGGAATTCACACCGTGTTGCCCTAGTCTGATTTTCAGAATCTGATTAGGTCTGTATTCCCTGCTACTCTGTGACTTATTTGCAAGAGTAGGAACAGATTGATTGTCCATGTTGCCTGTGCCTGTGCAGAATTCTGGCTTCACATTGGAATCCCGCCCTCTTTTTCTGGTCAAATTTTGGAGAAACAGACGTAACCTTCTGAAGGTTAGATTCTGCCTCAAGAACAGCCCACTGCCTGCTTCAGAAATCTCTCAACTAGGAGTTCTATTCCACGGGTGGATATCTCCTTGTGACCACAAGCTCCATTCAAGCCAATGGCACCTGGAGTGATATTTGTAGATTACTCCCTCCAAGCAAAACACCTGGAAGTCAGATCTGCTTTTTGTGAAGTCAGTTTGAGGAACAGAGTGGAAATTAGCACCTCCAAGCTCTTAGCCATGTACCGCAGGTTCGCAAGTTTTTATTCCTTTACACTACCTGTGTCTGTGGTAGGTAAATTCCTATTATGACGTCATAATCCCTCTGTTGAAAGGAGTCCTGACACACAGCTATGTGTGTTTCCACGGTTACATCCTGAAGGCAGAGGTAAAAAATGCCTGTTTTCCACCTCAAATTCTTGGATCACACCTAATAGCCAGATGCCTCTCTTTTCTCGCAACATGCAAGGAAGTGAAAGTGGGTAGTTGGGAAATCCGGGGCTTCATCCCCCCAAGCAAAATTTGAAATTCACACCGTGTTGCTGTAACATGTCTTTCAGAATCTGAGTGGGATGGTACTCCCTGCTCAATCTTTGAATTATTTTCAAGAGTAGGAACAGGTTGATTCTCCATGTTCCTTGTTCCTGAGAAGAACTCTGGCTTCACATTGGAATCCCCCCTCTTTTTGCGGTCAAATTTTGGAGAAACAGACGTTATGTTCTGAAGGATAGAATCAGAATCCAAAGCAGCACCCGGCCTCCTTAGTAAATGTCTCAACCAAGAATGCTGTTCCACGGGTGGATATCTCATTGTGACCACAAGCTCCGTTGAAGCCAATGTCACCTGGAGTGATATTCATAGTTTACTCCCTCAATTTGAAACACCTGCAACTTAGACCTGCTTCTTGGAAAGTCAGTTTGAGGAACAGAGTGGAAATTAGCACCTCCCAGCTCTTAGCCAGTTATCGCAAGGACGCAAGAGTTTGTTCCTTCAGTATACCTTCGTCTGTGGTAGTGAAAGTCCTGTTATGACGTCATAATCCCGCTGCAGAATCGTGTCCTGGCACACTGCTATGTCTGTTTGGACGGTTAGAGCCTGAAGACAGTGGTGGAAATGCCTCATTTCCACAGAAAAGTCTTGGATCACACCTAATTGCCAGATGCCTCTCTTTTCTAGCAACATCCAAGCAAGTGAATGTGAGTAGATGGGATATCCGGGGCTTCATCTACCCAAGCAAGTGTTGGAATTCACACCGTGATGCTAGAAAATGTCTTTGACAATCTGAGTAGGACGATGTTCCATTGCTCAATCTGTGGATTTTTTTCAAGAGTAGGAACAGATTGATTCTCCACGTTCCCTGTGCCTGAGGAAACTCTGTCTGATTACTGTAATCACACACTCTTTCTACGGGCAAATGGTGGAGAAAGAGACGTAATGTTCTGAAGGTTGGAATCTGAATCGAGAAAAGCACAATGCCTCCTATGGAAATCTCTCAAGTAGGAGTGCTATCCCACGTGTGTGTATCTCCAGCTTACCACAAGCTGCATTCAAGCAAAACACAGCTGAAATGATATTCCTAGATTACTCCCTGAAGGACAAACACCTGGAAATCAGAAGTGCTTCTTGTGAAGTCAGTTTGATAGAAGGAGCAGTGGAAATTAGCCCCTCCCTGCTGTTAGCCATTTACCTATAGGACACAAGAATTTGTTCCTTTAGACTTCCTTTATCTGCGATAGTGAAGTCAAATAATGATGTCACAATCCTTTGGTAGAAACGAGTCTGGCTGCACTCCTATGTGGCTTTGGAGCATTAGAGCCTGAAGACATTGGTGGAAAATTCCTGTTTTCCACATCAAAAGCTTGGATTACAACTAATTGAAAGATGCCTCTCTTTTCTAGCAACATGCAAGCAAGCGAAAGCTAGAATAAGGGATATCAGAGACTTAATCTATACCAGCAGTAGCTGGAATTCACACAGTGTTGCTAGAAAATGATTTTCTGAATGTGAGTGGGACAGTACTCCTTGCTCACTCTGTGCATCTTTTCTACGATTAGGAACAGATTGCTTCTCCATGTACCCTCTGCCTGAGGAGAACTGTCGCTTCTCATTGAAATCCCGTACTCTTTGTATGGACAAACCCTTGAGAAACAGATGTAATCTTCCGATATGTTGAATCTGAATCAACAAAAGCACACTGCCTCCTTCGGGAATGTCTGGAATAGCAGTGATATTCCATGGGTGGTATCTCCTTTTGACAACAAGCTCCATTCAAGTGACTGACAGCTGGAGTGATATTTATAGATTACTCCCTCAAAGAGCAACACCTGGAACTCAGACCTGCTTTTTGAGAAGTCATTTTCAGGATCGGAGTGGAAATTGTTACTACCGTGCTCTGTGGCGTTTACCGTCAGGAGGCAAGAGTTTGTGCCGTTAGGCTACATTTGTCTGCGGGAGTGAAAGTCCAATTCTGATGTCATAATCAAATGGTAAACGTGAGTCCTGGAACACTGCTATGTGTGTTTGGACCCTTAGAGCCTGAAGACAGAGGTAGAAAATGCCTGTTATCCACATCAAAGGATGGCATCACACCTAACTGCCAGATATGTCTATTTTCTAGCCACATCTATGCAAGGGAACGTGAGAATCCGGGGTAATAAGGACTTAATCTCCCCAAGCAAAATTTGGAATTCACACCGTGTTGCCCTAGTCTGATTTTCAAAATCTGAGTAGGTCTGTATTCCCTGCTCCTTCTGGGCCTTATTTGCAAGAGTAGGAACAGATTGATTGTCCATGTTCCCTGTGCCTAAGCAGAATTAGGGCTTCACATTGGAATCCCCCCCCCCTGTTTGTCTGGTCAAATTTTGGAGAAACAGACGTAATATTCTGAAGGTTAGAATCTGCCTCAAGAACAGCCCACTGCCTGATTCAGAAATCTCTCAACTAGGAGTTCGATTCCATGGGTTTATAACTCCCTGCGACCACAATGTCCTTTCAAGCCAATGACACCTGGAGTGATATTTGTAGATTACTACCTCAAACAGACACAGCTGCAATTTAGATCTGCTTCTTGTCCAGTCATTTTGAGGAACAATGTGCAAATTAGTACCTCAGAGCTCCTAGCCATTTATTGCAAGGACACAAGAGTTAGTTCGGTTAGACTACCTTTGTCTGTGGTAGTGAAAGTCCTATTTTGACGTTATCATCCCCCTCTAGAATCGAGTCCTGGGACACTGCTATGTGTGTTTGCACGGTTTGAGCCTGAAAACAGAGGTGGAAAATGCCTGTTTTCCACATCAAAGACTTGTATCACACATAATTGCCAGATGCCTCTATTTTCTAGCAATATAAAACCAAGGGAAAGGGAGAATCACGGATAATAAGCACTTCATCTCCCCATCAGAAGACAGAATTCACACCGTGTTGCTCTGAACTGATTGTCAGAATTTGAGTAGGTCTGTATTTCCTGCTCCTTCTGTGCCTTATTTGCAATACTAGGAACAGATTGATTCTGCATGTTCCCTGTGCCTGAGCAGAACTCTGGCTTCACATTGGAATCCTGCACGTTTTTTCTGGTGCAATTTTGGAGTAACAGACGTAATTTTCGGAAGTTTACAATCTGTATCGAAAACTGCACACTGCCTCCTTCGGAAATTTCTCAGGTAGGAGTGCTATTCCACGTGTGGATATCTTCTTGTGACCACAAGCTCCACTCAAGCCCATTGGCACCTGGAGTGATATTCGTAGATTACTCCCTCCAAGCGAAACACCTGGAACTCAGATCTGCTTCTTGTGAAGTCAGTTTGAGGAACAGAGTGGAAATTAGCACCTCCCAGCGCTTAGCCAGTTACTGCAGCGTCGCAAGTGTTTCTTCCTTTACACTACCTGTGTCTGTGATAGTGAAAGTCCTATTATGATGTCATAATCCCTCTGTAGAAAAGAGTCCTGTCACACAGCTATGTGTATTTCTACTGTTAGATCCTGAAGACATAGGTGCAAAATGCCTGTTTTCCACATCAAATTCTTGGATGACACCTAATTGCCACTTGCCTCTCTTTTCTAGCAACATGCAAGGAAGTGAAAGTGAGTAGCTGGGATATCAGGGGATTCATCTCCCCAAGCAAAATTTGGAATTCACACTATGTTGCTGTAACATGTCTTTCAGAATCTGAGTAGGATGGTACTCCCAGCTCAATCAGTGAATTATTTTCAAGAGTAGGTACAGATTGATTCTCCATGTTCCCTGTGCCTGAGCAGAACTCTGGCTTCACATTGGAATGCCCCCCTCTTTTTGCGGTCAAATTTTGGAGAAACAGACGTAATGTTCTGAAGGATAGAATCTGAATCCAAAGCAGCACACGGCCTCCTTAGGAAATGTCTCAACCAGGAGTGCTATTCCACGGGTGGATATCTCCTTGTTTCCACAAGCTCCATTCATGTCAACGGCACCTGTAGTGATATGCATAATTTACTACCTCAAATTTAAACACCTGCAACTTAGAACTGCTTCTTGGAAAGTCAGTATGAGGAACACAGTGGAAATTAGCACCTCCCAGCTCTACGCTGGATATAGCAAGGACGCAAGTTTTTGTTCCTTCAGAGTACCTTTGTCTGTGGTAGTGAAAGTCCTGCTATGACGTCATAATCCCGCTGCAGAAATGAGTCCTGGCACACTGCTATGTGTGTTTGGACGGTTAGAGCCTCAAGAGTGGTGGGAATGCCTCACTTCCACAGCAAAGTCTTGGATCACACATAATTGCCAGATGCCTCTCTTTTCTAGCAACATCCAAGCAAGTGAAAGTGAGTAGCTGGGATATCCGGGGCTTCATCTACCCAATAAAATGTTTAATTCACACCGTGTTGCTATAAAATGTCTTTGAGAATCTGAGTGGGACGGTACTCCATTGCTCAATCTGTGAATTATTTTCAAGAGTAGGAACAGATTGATTCTCCACGATCCCTGTGCCTGAGGAGAACTCTGTTTGATTACTGAAATCAAGCATTCTTTATATGGGCAAATGGTGGAGAAAGAGACGTAATGTTCTGAAGGTTGGAATCTGAATTGAGAAAAGTGCAATGCGTCCCCCGGAAATTTCTCAAATAGGTGCTATCCCACGGGTGTGTATCTCCAGCTTACCACAAAGCTGCATTCAAGCAAAACGCAGCTGAAGTGATATTCCTAGAGTACTCCCTCAAGGACAAACAACTGGAATTCAGAATTGCTTCTTGTGAAGTTAGTTTGTGTGAAGGATTATTGGAAATTAGCACCTCCCTGCTGTTAGCCATTTACCTGCAGGACACAAGAATTTGTTCCTTTAGATTTCCTTTATCTGTGGTAGTGAAAGTCAAATTATGACGTAACAATCCCTTGGCAGAAACAAGGCCTGGCACACAGCTATTTGTGCTTAGAGCGTTAGAGCCTGAAGACAGAGGTTGAACATGCCAGGTTTCCGCACCAAATGCTTGGACTACACCTAATTGAAAAATGCCTCTCTGTTCTAGCAACATCCAACCAAGCTAAAGGGAGAATAGGGCATCACAGAGGCTTCTTCTCCACGAGCAAAACCTGGAATTCACACCGTGCTGCTATAAAATAATTTCAGAATCTGAGTTGGATTATATTCCATGCTCACTCTGTGCATTCATTGCAAGAGTAGTAACAGATTATCTCTACATGTTCCCTCTGCCTAAGCAAAACTGTGGCTTTGCATTGCAATCCTGCACTCTTTCGTTGGGGAAACCCTGCACAAAGAGATGTAATGTTCTGATGGTTCAAATCTGAACCGAGAAAAGCACACTGCGTCCTTCGGAAATCTCTGGAATAGGAGTGCTATTCTATGGGTGGATATCTCCTTTTGACCACAAGATCCATTCAAGCGAAAGGCAGCTGGAGTGATATTTACAGAATACTCCCTCAAGGAGAAACACCCGGAACTCAGACCTGATTTAGTGAAG
>PVIC010059175.1:0-10190 GCA_004025085.1 Thryonomys swinderianus | reverse complement strand
AAAAAAAATAAAAAAAATTTAAAAAAAGAATGGCTATCATCCAGAAATCAAATAATAATAAATGCTGGAGTAGCCATGGAGAAAAGGAACCCTCTAGACTATTGGAGGAAATGAAAATTAGTACAACCACTATGGAAATCAGTATGGAGATTCCTCAAAAAACTAAAACTAGCTATTCCCCATCTATATATCTTTCCAAAAGAGTTAAAGACATACTATAGTGCTACATCTAGACCCATGTTGATAGCAGCACAATTTATAAAAGCTAAATCTTGGAAACAACCTATATGTCTATCAACAGATAAATGGATAAAAGCAAAAATAGAAGGAAAAATGGAAATAAAAGTTTTTGTATATAAGGAGGGGAGAGGGGAATGGGATAAAATAAATTTCTTTTAAAAAGATGAATGGAGGGCCCGAGGGTTAGCTCAGAGGTTCTGGCGCCTGCCTCACAAGCGCAAGGTCCTGAGTTCGATCCCCAGAAACCACATACAATGCTGGGCATGGAGACTCACGCCCACCAGCCATCAATACTACATACCACAGTGCCAGGCGTGGTGGCTCACACCTGTAATTCCAGCACTCAGGAGGCAGAGGCAGGAGGACTACTGAGTTTGAGGCTTGCCTGGGCTACATAGTGAGCTCAGGGCCATCCTGAGCTACAAAATGAAACCCTGTCTCAAAAAAAAAAAAAAAAAAACTGATAAATAAGGCAAACAGTACTATTCACAATAACAACAAGACAAATCAAAGGATAGTGGAATATGCCTGTGTTACCAGCACTCTGGAGGATCACTGCAAGTTTGAAGATATAGTGATTTCAAGGTCAGCCTGAACTTCACAGCAAGACCTTGTCTCTTTTTTATACTTAGACATTAACCTAACAAAGGAATTAAACATGACTCAAGAAAAATGAAAGGTCAGGGTCCAACTGGCCACACTTACAAAACTCATGAACAGATCTAATGCAAGTCTAATCAAATTATTAACAGCATTCCTCATAGATCTACAGAAAACAAGCCTACAACTAGTACAATCATTATGAAAATCAGCATGGAGGCCCAGGGATGTAGCTCAGTGGTTCCCTACCTGCCTATCAAGCAAAAGGTCCAGAGCTGGGTCCCCTATACTGCCAAAAAGAGAGGAGAAGGGAAGGGGAGGGGAAGGGAGAGGGGAGGAGAGGTCAGTATGTAGATTCCTCAAAAAAAACAATAAATAGAAACTCAGTTAACCTAGTTATTCGTCTACATATTTTCCCAAATACTTAAGCACATATTGAAATAATACATACATATCAATGTTTATAACACAATAACTCAAAATAGCTAAACCCTAGCTGTGGCTTATATGTCCATCAACAGATGAATGGGAAAAAAAATAGAACAAAGTACTATTCTGGTATAAAAAAGGATAGATTTGAATCATTCCTAGGAAAATGGATATACCATAATGTTAAGTGACATAAACCAGACACTCAAGCTTTAGATACTGCATGATTTCTTTTTTTTTTTTTTTTTTGAGACAGGGTCTCACTTTGTAGTTCAGGCTGGTCCTGAGGTCACTATGGTGCCCAGGCAAGCCGCCGCGAACTCAGCAATCCTCCTGTCTCTGCGTCCCGAGTGCTGGGATGACAGGCGTGAGCCACCACGTCCTGCATTGTGGTATGCGGTGTTGATTGTTGGTGGGTGTGTCTCCACGCCCAGCATTCTATGTGGTCACCGGGGATCGAATTCAGGACCATGCACTTGCAAGGCAGGCGCCAGAACCACTGAGCTAACCCTCCGGCCCGCATGATTTCTCTTATATGAAAACCTTATATATAAAGAGCAAAAGAAAAGAGGTATTAGGAAATGGGGAGATAGATCTTTTGCAAATGGAGAGAAGACCAAGAGAGGAAAGGATGGAAGGGGAAGGGGATGAAAAAATATGTCCCATGTACATGCTCTAATTCCCCATAAAGAATGTACTGTGCCAACCTTGGATGCACAAGGGCCTCCCCAAAAAAGTGTAATTATTATATACTATAAATACTATTTTTAAAAGTTTTAAAGTTTGGACAATAAATTTGGATATATCCTTTTTACAAACTTTTTTTAAAAAATTAGCTGGGTGCTGGATCCTATAATCTCAACCACTTGGGAAGCCTGAGGCAAGAGGATTACAAATTCAAGGCCAGCAGGGACAATTTATGGAAAGCGCCCCCATTTCAATACAAAAATCCCTGGTTGGGCGTGGTCCATGCCTGTAGTAACAGCACTTGGAGGCTAAGAAAGGAAGATCAGTTCAAACTGGAGAACAATATGGCCAACAATCTGAATTTAAAGTCAATTGAATTATATAGTAGGTCTCTGTCTCTCCCAACCCTGAACAAGGGAAGAGGACCACAAAACATTAGTCCTGATCCAGACTGTAAACAGCTTTTGGTTGGACTCTCAACACTGTCATTAAAAGCCTTTGGCTTTTCCTAATTTCATTGGCTTTTGTTTTGGTTTTTGTTTTGCAGAGCTGGGGATAGAACCTATGTTGACACATTGGGCAAGCAAAGCACTATTACCACTTAGATACACTCCCAGTTCCCAAAGCTCCTTTTTACAGAAAACAGCAAATAAGTAGTATAAAAAGTAAACACATTAGGAAAATCATAGTTGAAATACTTGAAACAGAATACTCAATATAAAAATTATCACTGCACAGATCAAGTATAACTGGAAAGGGAAAACATAACCTTCAATAAAGAAATATGGCCAAGGGCCGGAGGGTTAGCTCAGTGGTTCCTGTGCCTGCCTCACAAACGCAAGGTCATGAGTTCGATCCCCGGTAACCACATAGAATGCTGGGTGTGGAGACACGCCCATCAACCATCAACACCGCATACAATGCCAAAAGTGGTGGTGCACGCCTGTAATCCCAGCACTCGGGAGGCAGAGACAGAAGGATTGCTGAGTTCGCAGTGGCTTGCCTGGGCACCATAGTGAGCTCACGACCAGCCTGAACTATAAAGCGAGACCCTGTCTCAAAAAGCAAAAAAAAAAAAAAAAAAGAAAGAAATATGGCCAATATCATTATTAACTAAGTTAACATGTTAATTCAGCATTGTTAGTACTGGGGCACACTACATCTGGCAGTCTCTACTATCTTATTAAGGGAGCATCTCTAGAAGGAAAACTTGGCATTCTATTCTTCCTGATGTAATGCAACCTAATTCACATATCAGCACCTATTAATTTTTTTTTTTTGAGACAGGGTCTCACTTTGTAGTTTAGGCAGGCCCCAAACTCACTATGTAGATCAGACAAGCCTTGAACTCAGCAATCCTCCTGCCTCTGCCTCCCAAATGCTGGGATTACAGGTGTGAGCCACCACACTTGGCACTGTGGTAGGTGGTACTGACTGCTGGTGGGCAAGAGTCACCACATCCACTATTGTTGTTTGTGGTTATCAGGATCAAAACAGGGACCTTGAGCTTGCTAGGCAGGAGCTGGAACCACTGAGCTAAATCTCCAGCCCCACCTATTAAGTTTTTAATGCCAAAAAAATTTAATCAAACCACTCTAGATCTAACTTCCAGTTTATAAGAAATAAAGAATACCAAGATAAGTAACATTCTAAACATACAATCAGAAAATTCTATGCCAGGCATGGTGGTATACACCTATCATCCCAGCTCTCAAGACGCTAATGTAGAATGATCACTACAATTTCAAGGCCAGCCTAGCTACACAGCAGGACCCAAAAGAGACCTGAGCATAAGTAAACCAGGCAATGTGAAATATGAACCCTGGGTAGAATGAAGGGGAATTTTTTTTTTTTTTTTTTGAGACAGGGTCTCACTTTGTAGTTCAGGCTAGCTCTGAGCTCACTATGTAGTCCAGGCAAGCCGCAAACTCAGCAATCCTCCTGTCTCTGCCTCCTGAGTGCTGGGATTACAGGCATGAGCCACCACACCCGGCACTGTGGTATGTGGTGCTGCTGATTGCTGGTTGATTGCTGGTGGGCGTGAGTCTCCACGCCCAGCATTGTATAAGGTTACTGGGGATTGAACTCAGGACCTTGAGCTTGCGAGGCAGGTGACGGAACCACTGAGCTAACCCTCCGGCCCTGAAGGGGAATTTTTGTAGAAAATTCATGTGTTCTTCAATTTTTATGTCTAGGTTTTATTACATCCAGGTTTGGGGACTGTTAAAATATAAAAATGTATGTCTTCAAAAAGTTCACAGGGCTGGAAATTTAGCCCAGTGTTTCCAGCGCCTGCCTAGCAAGAGCAAGGTTCCTGGTTCGATCCCTGGTAACCACATACAACAATATCAGGTGTGGTGAGTCACACCCACCAGCAATCAGTACCACAAATCACAGTACTGGGCATGATGGTTCACACCTGTAAGCACTGGGTGTAAGCACTGGGGAGGCAGAGGCAAAAGGATTGCTGAGGTTGAGGCTTGCCTGCACCACATAGTGAGCTCAGGGCCATCCTACAAAGCAAGATCCTGTCTAAAAAAAAAAAAAAAAAAGTTCATAACATAGGGCCAGGATTTAGCTCAGTGGCACCATGCCCGGCTGGCAAGAGTAAGGTCCTGGGTTTGATCCTGATACTGGAAAAAAAAAAAATCACAACAGAGAGAGGATACACAGCAAACTACATTAACTATATACTCAAAATGCTTTCATATGGGCCAGGACTTTGGCTCAGTGATTCTGGCACCTGGCTTGTAAATGCAGGGTCCTGAGTTCAATCCCCAGTTCCAGGAAAAAAAAAAGTCAAAATGCTTTCCTAACACATACAGGAGTCATTAATTTACCCAAGGAATAAAACTGCCAAAGGTTTCAACAAAGACAATCTGAGTAAAGACTATCTGAGTTGATGTTTAAAAAACTGAAAATGAGGGCCCAAGATTTAGCTCAATCGCACCATGCCTGCCTGATAAGTAAGGTCCTGAGTTCGATTCCCAGTACAAAAAAATCCTGAAAATTATTTCACCAATTAAATTCTAGTTACAGATATGCAAAAAGTGAAATTTACTGATTATCATGTATATTTAGACACTTTAACTTTGAGTCAAGGCTACACTGAACTTTATATAAATAAGAAAACTGTAGCTGAGCAAAATATAGTGGACCACACCTGATTTCCCACCACTTGGGAGGCTGAAGCAGGAGGATTGTCATGATTTTCAGGCCAGCCTGGGCTACACAGTAAGTTTAAGGCCACCCTGAACTACATACTGAGACATTGCCTCAAAACACACCACCAAGAAAAAACACTATAGCTCAAGAGAACTAAACTGACCCAATACAAAAAACCCTATTTTAGGTCAGGGAGAGTTGCTCAGTGGTGAAGCATGCACTTACATGCAAAAGTCCTCAACTGCTGGGCGTGGTGGCTCACGCCTGTAATCCCAGCACTCAGGAGGCAGAGACAAGAGGATTGCTGAGTTCGTGGCGGCTTGCCTGGGCTCCATAGTGAGCTCAGGGCCAGCCTGAACTACAAAGCGAGACCCTGTCTCAAAAAACAAAAACAAACAAACAAACAAACAAAAACAAAAAGTCCTCAGCTGAATTCCTAGCACACAAAAGAAGAGGAGAGCTAGTTTAGTTTTCAGCCTGACATTCAAACCTAAGTGGCTCTGCAACTGAAATATATATATAATGCTCTTCCACTGTGAATCCAGCTCTGGGGATTTATAAACAATTCAAATTATGAAAATAAAGTACACCCAAACTTTATGAAGTCAACTGCTCTACCAAATTACTAAAATACTTAACAACCAGAAAGAGAATGTGGTTCATGTTGTCTAAAGTGCCAAAAGGGCCGGAGGTTTAGTTCAGTGATTCTGGCAGTGCCTCACAAGAGCAAGGTCCCAAGTTCAATCCTTGATACCAAAAATATTTGTTAAATAAAGTGCCAAAAAGCTTCTGTGAAAAGGACTACTGTAAATGGTAGCAATGGAGAGAGAAGGAGTGGGCTGGGCATTTAGCTCAAGTAGTACTGCGCCTACCTTGCAAGCACAAGGGCCCCAGTTGAAATTCCCCGTACCACCAAAAAAAAAAGGGGGGGTTGGGGGGGAGAAAGACAGATTAACAAAGAAAAGATGTCCAGATAAAATAAGTTTTAAACCTGAACAAGATACAAAAGTTCAGCTACTAACAAAGCTGAGACAGGATTATAAATGAGACCAGCCATCAATTCACCAAGGCCCCACCACCAGAAAAAAAAAAGGCTGAGAATTTAGCTCAGTAAAAGCATTTTCCCAATATCCAAGACATTCTATATGTCACATAAAAAACAAGACTGGTACCAAAACTGTGGTCCTACCCAGGCATGGTGACATATAATGCAATCCCAGCACTTGAGAAGCTGGAGCAGGAAGATTTCAAATTCAATGCCAGCCTGTAGCACACAGTGAAATGCTGTCCTCAGAAAAATCCTAAAACCAAACTAAAAAAAACCAGCTACTGTCAGGCAAATTGTCACACATTATGCAACAACAAACTTTCACTATTACAACAAAATAAAATTAACATTTATGTAATTTCAAATTAATGAAATTAAGATATTTTGTAGAAAACTAGGACAGTTTGGAATCCTTTCTTAACAGTTTACCAGTTGATGATACTTAACTAAACATACTTTGAAAATGAAGATTTTTAAACAGGAGGCTTCAATTACTACTACTTTCCCTAAAAACATTTGTAAAATTTCAAAGTTTTTGCTGGGGGGGGCAGCGTAAATGCATTCATAAGTGAAAAACACCCCACTAATATCTCTGTTAACAAGTTTTAAGCTGGGGGTAATGCCACACACCTGTAATCCTACCACTTGAGGGGGGAAGATTAGGAAAGGGGGGGCAGAATTGCCCCACCGACAAACTAAGTTCAATGCCTGCCTGGACTAGAGACTATAGTCTATCTTTAACAAAATAAAACTTAAATAAATAAAAGAGCTTTACTGTACTTATTTTGTTATTCCTACATATCAAAGTTTGAGACCCACGTGGTGGTGCATTCAGAGGCTCAGGCAGAAGGACAGCAGCAAGTTTGAGGCCAGCCTATCTACATAGTGAGTTTAAAACCAACTAGAACTACACGGAGAGACCCTTTCTTTTAAAAAAAAAAGCAAGAAAAGAAAGGAAAAACACACAAAAGTTCGAACGTACCAATAATCAAAATAATCGCGTAACATTTCCTAAGTATTATGAAAGTATATGACCTTTTTACTGCTTAGTAGAGATATGAATAAACAACCGTTGTAAGTAGTAAGTAAAAATGACTAAAACGTTTAGTCAAGACAAAACTTAATAGCAAATTTAGGTTATTTAGTATTTTTAAAAAAGAAAAAAATTAAGCCACCAGCTTCATACTGGTAAATATTTTTTCTCCTAACATATTATGATGTAAGCCAACTTTTGGAAAGAGACAACTTTTTAAAACGGCAACGTCAGACGGGCCCGGTGGCGCGCAGTAGTAATCCCCTCAACTCGGGAGGAAGAAGCCAGTTTGGGAGATTAAATGGAGAGCAGCAGCTCAAAACAAAGCAGTAGTGCTTTCTAAGATTCTAATTATCTAATCTCCAAGCTAGCCTATAGTTGAAAATAGTTTTGTAGGAAGCACTAACTATTCCAAAGGAGCAAGGTTTTGCCTGTCAAACTGCGGCCTTTTCCCTGTAATAAACACCCCTTTCAAGCAGCCACGAAAAGACCAAGGTTAGAAAGCTTCACCTATTTTATGGGTTTCACATTAACTTCTCGTGACCCTTTCGACGAATGAAAGCCAAATTCCGTCCACCTCTCGACCAACCTTCCCACACCAGTCCCAAATCACTTTCAAGCCGCTTCCTCCTGCGAACTTCACAGCTAACCCTTGGCCTGCCTCACCTACGTCGCCGCCGACCCCAGTCAGGTCCTTAGTTCCACTATGCCCTCCCTTCACGAGTCGGCCTTAAGCCTCCAGCCCTGTCCTCTAAGGCTGGAACTGTCTCAGCTAGCCCTCCGGGGATCAGTCCCGCGATCCTAAAGACCTGTCCCCAGTCGCCCCTCGAGTCCCCAGAGCGCGCAACGGCCAACCCTGAAAATGGCGGAGTGTGCCGCCGTCGGCCGTAAGCGAACGGTCCCGCAACTGCGCCGCACTCACCGTCTGGCGTTGAGCAGAGCTCCTAATGGCGAGCGAAGCGTCTGTCTTCACAGTCAAGTGTCTCCTTCTCTGGCCTCCTTCCTCCTCCCCTTTCAATCCCTCTCCTCCAAAGCTTCAGCCGCCATCTTACCCACCGAGCGCACGCCCATACGTCATCACGCGCCAACGTACGACTCTACGTCAGACGCTCCTAGGCTGCAGGGGCTTCCTAGGGCTCAATCTGCGCTTTCAGATGATTGAGGGGCGGGGCTTGGCGGGATCCCCTTGCGGCTTTGCGGCGCGCTCCCTTTGTTCCGCGGGATGGCGACTGAGCTACTTCTGGAAGAAGATAGAGGCGCTGGTCTTCGTAGTCTTGATTTTTCACCATGTGCGCTACCCGGGTACGCACAGTAACTTCCAGTTTTACGAAATTTGAGTATGCCGTTTGTTCCTGGAGGTAATAGTTACAGTAAACTGGTCAATCCCATCAAGAGTCAGATGGTGCCAACATGGTAAATCTGTGTGTTCAGTCGACTAATGAAGCATGTGGCAGTCATGCACACAGTTACACGATCTCATACTGCCCGGTGTCAGTTGCGCTTTTGGATTATCGTCTTTATAAATTAGGAGGCCAAATTCGGGCAACAGCCGCAATGTGCAACAATTCTGGAAGACCATTTCACAGTATCTGCTGAACCTAAGTGTACGTTCAGTCCATGATCCAGAAATTCCCACTCTACCGAAAAGTCTGAGCAGCTGGGGTTGGGGTTGGCGCACACCTGTAATCCTAGCTTTCGGGAGGCTGAGGCAGGAGGCTTGCCGCGAGTTGGAGGCCAGCCTGGGCTACATAATGAGTTCATGGCCAGCCTGAACATAGCAGAAAACCGTGCCTCAAAACAACAGCCGGGTTTGGTGGTTCAAACCTGTAATACCAGCACTAGGGATGCAGAGGCAGGAGGCTTGCCGTGAATTAGAGGCCAGCCTGAACCACAAAGACCCTGTCTCAAGAAAAAAAAAAAAAAACTAATGACGCATATCCAGCAAAGGCATGTTCACCAACGATTATAGGGGACTGGAGATTTAGGTCAGTAGTTAAGACGTCTGCCTTGCAAGTGCAAGGTCCCTAATTTGGTCCCTGTACCACATACCACAATGCTGGATGTGGTAGTTCACGCCCCTAACCCCAACAATCAGTACCAAAAACCTCAATCTCGGGTGTGGTAGCTTACATCTGAATCCCACCACTTGGGAAACAGAGGGAAAAGGGTTACTGTGAGCTCTGGGCTAGTGAACTCAGGGCCAGCTTGAACTACAAAGCAAGGCCCTGTCTCAAAAAAAAAAAAAAAAAAAAAAGTGCGCTCATAGGGAACTGATGATTTAGCTCAGTGGTTCCGGCATCTGCTTGGCAAATGCAAGGTTCGGATTTCAATCCCTGACCTGCAATCCAGCACTCAGGAGGCAGAGACAGGAGCATCGCTGCAAGTTTAAAGCCAGCCTAGGCTACATAGTGAATTCAGGGCCAGCCTGAACTACACACTGAGACCCTGTCTCAAAAAAAAAAGAATGCTTATAAACTTAATTCATAGTAACCAAACACTGGTAACCCAAATGTTCATGAGTATTTGAATAAGTAAATTTTGGTATAATCCTGCACGACAGGAAATAACTACAGACCAATGAACAACCTGGACAAGTATGAGGTATTATTAACTCCAGCAAAAAGAACCCTGTACAATTCCATTTATATAGCTAAGAATGTAATGGTCAAACTAGACATGGTAGCACAAACCTATAATCCCAGCACTTGAGTGGCTAAAACAGGAGGATTGCCATGAGTTCAAGGCCAGTCTGAACTACACAGTAAAACCTTGACTCAAAAAAAAAGTTGTCGGGCCGGAGGGTTAGCTCAGTGGTTCCGGCGCCTGCCTCGCAAGCGTAAGGACCTGAGTTCGATCCCCGGTTACCACATATAATGCTGGGCGTGGTGGCTCACGCCTGTAATCCCAGCACTCGGGAGGCAGAGACAGGAGGATTGCTGAGTTCGCGGCGGCTTGCCTGGGCACCATAGTGAGCTCAGGGCCAGCCTG
>PVIC010059174.1:0-10220 GCA_004025085.1 Thryonomys swinderianus | reverse complement strand
AGAAAGAAAGAAAGAAAGAAAGAAAAGAAAGAAAGAAAGAAAGAAAGAAAGAAAGAAAGAAAGAAAGAAAGAAAGAAAGAAAGAAAGAAAGAAAGAAAGAAAGGAAAAGAAAGAAAAGTGGATGGTTTCAATAAATTATTGGGCCATTCACAACATTATCAGATCACTATAAAATAAACTTAAAAAATTAAAAACCTTTACTGGATGTACTTGCTAAGCTAAGACACTCTTACTACCCTCTTCCATAGAGAAGTGAGACTAACATTCTTTGTGCATTTTTCCCATGAAGTAGTTGCCAATTCCTAAACTTTAATGTGCCAGGCAAGTCAGAAATCAAGCCGAAGAGATTTACTAAGGCTGAAAAGCTAAGCTGAGATTTGGGCATTATCATGAGTCTGGGGATAAAATTGGAATTCAGGACTAACAAATGCAAACACTCCATGGAGAACCTGGAAATTCCTGAACTAAGGAAGGACAAACCAGAAGTAGGCCAGCCTACTGAATATAAGCAAATATCGTTAGAGGTGGATATAAGTGTGGTATCTGATATTGAACAAACACACATACCAAGCATATAATAAATGCGATTAAAATTACTGAAAACTGAAAGAAACAATAGATAACAGAGTCACACCAAGGAATTTTCCAAATAGTGGGGTATTAAAAATTCTAGAATAAGTGCTACTAATATTAAAAAATGGTAAATTGTCATTTTTAAACTAAAATTCAATTACTGTAATATTGATTAGAAAATACAGGTTTAACAATAAACAGCAGAGGAAAGCTTTAGTGATTAAGAATATGTAGTAGTAGCCGGGCGTGGTGGCTCACACCTGTAATCCCAGCACTCGGGAGGCAGAGACAGGAGGATTGCTGAGTTAGAGGCTTGCCTGGGCTACATAGTGAGCTCAGAGCCAGCCTGAACTACAAAGTGAGACACTGTCTAAAAAAAAAAAAAAAAAGAATATGTAGCAGTAGAAAATACTCAGGCTGAAGCATAGAGAAAAATGGAACATGCACAAATATATAAAAGTGAAAGCTTTAACATATATAAGTGGACATACAAAAGGAAAAAAGATAAACAATAGTTCAGAAGTTTTATTTGAACATAAAGTATGATTTTTTTTCCAAACAGACCCAAAAACCAACAGATTGAAGAAGCTGTTCAAATGCCAAGTAGCAACTCAAGAAGAAGCCACTGCTAATCACCATCATACTCTAGAATAATATAGAAAAGCTGCTAGAAAAGTGAAGTACCTTTAAGTATTCCAGGCCTTAATAAAACTGACAGCTGATTTTTCACAAGGGAAAAAAAGCTGAAAGATAATGCAATTGTGTGTTTAAATGCTGAAAGATAATAACTGCCAATTTAGAATTTATTTCCAGTAAATTTATCTCTGAAAATCAAAGATGAATCAATGCCTCTCAGACAAATATAAATGGAAGTTATTGCCCATAGAACCACATTAAAAATACTAAAGAGTTCTTCAGGCAGAAGAAAAATGCACTTAAATGACGTGCAGGAAGAATAAAGAGTACCCAAAAGGAAACACAGACAGGTAAATCTGTGTTACTATAGAATGTTTAAAGCAAGAATATCTTAAAAGTTTTAAAATAAATGTTATATTAAAGTCTATACAATAAAAGATATAGGACTTAAAAGTTAGTTAAAATGGTGTCAATTCCTGCATTGCATTGCTTCAATGGTGACAGGATATACTAAATAAAGATAACCCCCACAATATGGTAAGGAAGCTGCCTGAGTTTGTAAAATGAAAAATATTGTAATAAAACTACTTCAATAAGCCAAAAATGCCAAGAATTTTTTTAAAAATACAAAATGCATAGTAATATAACATTTAAATGCAAATATATTACTGGTTTTATTACCTTGTTATGAAGTGAAATTCCCAGTTGAAATTCAGGATTTGCTATCTCAGATTATTAAAAAATAAATAAATAAAAAACTATTGTTTTTGTTTTGAAGGGAAATATCATAATATACAAATACAGAAATGTTCAAATTAAAGATATGAAAAAGTTTTATGTAAACACTAAAGATGTAAACATAGCTACATTAGTGATAAAAGATCAGTTTCACAGAGGTTATAACATTATTCAATTTGGACACATGTAATAATAAAGCCCCATTAGAAAACTGACAGAAGGAGGACTACTTGTATCTGTAATTATCCTGGGTTCATGGGATATGTCACCTACCTGCCACCCACGTGTCAATGATTTTAAGTCTCTTGGTCATCAATGTTCTCCAGCTGGTCAATAAACTCATGAAGTACGACCCTGCCTAACTCACTTTCTACCTGCAATAAAAGAAATCTATTCTAGCCGGGCATGGTGGCTTACACCTGTAATCCTGGCACTCAGGAGGCAGAGACAGGAGGATTGCTGAGTTTGAGGCTTGCCTGGGCTACATAGTGAGCTCAGGGCCAGCCTGAACTACAAAGCGAGACCCTGTCTCAAAAAAAAAAAAAAAAAAGAAAGAAAGAAATCTAATTCAGCACCCAACAGCTTCTTCCACTCAGCTCTGACAATTCCTAGCATGGAAATTGAGAATATTTAGTCTTGCAGTAAAGATCATCTAGAGCATGTTTTATTTTCCCTGACTGTACTTAAATTGAGTCACTGCTGCCATGATATTCTGTATCTGTTGTCCACTCATACCCAGTACATATAAAAGTTGTGTTTGAACCATACTGTAGTCTCTTAAGTATCAAATGTGTACACCTTAAATTTTAAAGACTTGATTGCTAAAAATGCTAATGCTTACCTGCATCTAAGTTTTATTTGTATTGTAATCTTTTTCTTGGTGCAAGATCTTGCCACAGTGTTTATAGTTGCTGACACAAAATGGTTATTACATGTGACTGGAGTACCTGTTCGAGTCTCTTAAAATAAGATGACAGTTTTGAAGTTTTCTTTACATCTTCCATATGATGTAGCCTTCCCTCCTAGATTTTTATTTAAGGGAAATGAAAGCATCTGACCATGAAATCTTGTACATAAGTGTTCATAAAAGGATTATTTCATCATCCCTAAATTGTATAACCTAAAAATCTTCCTATAGGTAAGTGCTTAAGCAAAACACAGGAACATTTTCAGCATACAGCAATTTGGATGAATCACAGTTATGTTGGTTTGAAGTCAGATAAAAATGAATATATACCATAGGGCGGCATTTGTATAAAATTTTAGAAAATGCAGATTTATCTATATTAACTGAGACCAGATCAATCAGTGGTTGCCTAAGAACAAAGAGAATGCAGGGAAAGGACAAGGAGAGTAAGTTATTCCCAAGAAATAAAATAACTGGGATAAATGAGAATTATGCCTATTATCTTGATTGGTGTGGTAGTTTTATGAGTGGATACATCTGTCAAAACTTATGAAATTGTATACTTTAAGTTATGTAGTTTACCATATGTCATATCTCAGGTTGCTTTAAAAATGAGCACTGAGCCACACACGGTGGCCATACCTGTTAATCCAGCAGTCTGGGAGGCTGACACAGGAGGATCCCAAATTGGAGTGCAGCTGGGCAACTTAGCAACTTCAGCAAGATCTTGTCTACAAAATAAAATAAAATAATTTAAAATAAAAATAATGGGCTCAATCTTTAGTATAGCAAAAACAATATGAGCAATAAATGCACATCATAGCGTGGTCATCCTTAGGTTGTATTGCTCAAAGGAAGCAAAGACGCAAAGAAATTACCACACAATACCACCATCCACTGTGTTGGATCTGGGCTCCTCTATTTTTCTACTGATCTAATCCTGAAAAAAGCTTGAATTTAGATCTTTACATTTTGTTCTGATGATTCATACAATGACCCTGGAAATGTCAGACAACCTACTTCTATCTCTCCTAAATCCATACTCCTACTTAAAAAAAAAAAAGTGCAGTTATCCTCTGAGAGGTAAAGCTTACCTCTCTGAGCCACAGTTCTCTCATTTAAAAAATATTTAGGAATTCTTACCAGATAGGGTTGTCTTGAAGGTATATATATAAATGAATGAATAGAATAGTGGATATACTAGTAAGCTTCCGATAGATAGATGATAGATAGATAGATAGATAGATAGATAGATAGATAGATAGATAGATAGATAGATGATAGATAGATAGATAGATAGATAGATAGATAGATAGATAGATAGATAGATAGATAGATAGATAGAAACATCTAAGGTAATTAGAAGTTTCTTTAGCTCACAGTTGGTAAAGATGCATGGCATAGAACCTACAGTGGCTCAGTTCTGGAAGGGTGGTGGGTGGTGGTGCATCATAGTGGAGTCCAGGTAGGAGGAGAATGGTCATGACTCTAGCCAAGAAGTGGGGCAAGAAAGAAAGATTAATATGCCACAATCTCCTTTGGGAACATGTCCCTAAAGATTTTCCATGAGGCTCCACCTAGCAAAGATCCATAGTACCACCCTGCATTGTCATCCTGGGAACCAAGTCTTTATACACAGACCTTTCAGGGCCATTCACAATCCAAACCTGATATCAATGAAAAACAATGGACAAGATTCTCTTCTTTCTACTATTGTTTGAAGTGCTCATTCTAAGACACTGGCTATGAGACTCCTGTCTTGAGCTGTGAAGACCTCAGCAGAAAAACCTCAGGTCTAGACTATAAAAAAAGTTTTGCGATAGTGGCTTTCAGGCTTGACTGGGAAATGCAAGAGATTGTAAGCACAGACTGATGCTTGAGTTCTACTGCTGGAGATTTTGATTTAATGACACAGCTGGGCACTAGGACATTTGAAATCTTCCCAAGAAATGTTACTGTGGGGCTAAGGCTGTGGAACACTACACAAATGCTGCTTACATTTTAATGTCCATTGAGTCCTGAGGGATCCTGCTAAAATTCAGATTCTGATTCACCATGTATGGGCTGAGGTCTGAAATTCTGCATTTCTAATACACTCTCAGCTGATAGAGATGTCATTAGTCATGCAATGGCACCTTAAATAGAAAAGCTAAACCACAGGGAACATCAGGATCACATAGGGTTATTTTTTAAAGTTGAACATTCCTAGGTGTTTCCCTGAAATGAGTCCCATGCCCCTGTACTTCTTTATAGACTAGCTAGATGAGTCTGATGTTCTTCCCTTACAGACAACAGTAGAGGACATTGTCTTCCCAAAAGACCATGTGACCTCTGTCCCAATATAACTTTCTCCCAGAAAGCTTCATTAGTGCAAGAAACATATTTTCAATGGGAACATTTTCTAGTGTGTAGGTCTCCAGTGCTGATTAGGGCTGCAATCTGCATTGTGAGTGGAGCGTGACGGTTTCATTAACACACAGTTCAGAACCTAGTGTGTAGCAGCCTGTGTGATGAATGGGGTCTTGGGTTCAACTCGAAGCATTATCACACAATATATCAGTTTTATGTCAAATGAGATGATGGTTTTATGGCCTTTCCATTCAATTTGATAGGCCCCTCATCACAGTCTCTTTTTAATATGGCTAGAGGGTATTTTTTGCTGGTGATGACATAGTGATTTATAAATTCTACTTCATGCAGCAGCCACATCTATGTAAATCAGAAACATTTCTGTCTGGGAAAAATTGTAATTGCCATTCTATGATAATTAGATCCATATTCAATGAGTATGCATTTGTCAAGATATAGATTTGAATTCATGTTTCTAAATACCAATGACCAGGCAATTAGCCTTATGTGAAGGAAATAGTCTTATACAGCAGGATTCTCCCAAGTGAAAGGCGCACAGCATTTGAGTCCAGTGCTGACTTGACCTAAATTAAGGTGGCAGTGAATTTAGCTGGAGATACCGGAGCATCACCCTGAAGAGAGAAGAGGGGATATGTGCTAAAGGGAAACACTGTGGACAGGAGAAAGGAAGTAGCTTTTCATGTCTTGCTATTATTTGCCTTATTTAGTCCTAAAAACATCCTGCAAGGTAAGAATTATTATTCACATCTTAAAGAAAACTAAAGTGAAGACCAGCTAAGACTTGAACCTAGGTCAGTCTAGCTCTAAAGCTCATGCTTTTTGTCATATACTGTGGAAAAGCACCTGCAAGTGAATGTATGTCCCTGAGACACCTGTTTTGCAGACCACACTATGACTCTTCAGCAGTTGTACCCATCAACTGCCTCCTGGGCCCAAGCATTGAATCTATAGAGAGCTAAAGGCTCAGTAGTACTAATGCTATGGCTTGAAACGTTAAAAAGAAATATTAAATAAAAACTTTTCCATTGATTGATGGAATGAAAGTGTCAAGTATTCATTCTTATCTTCTTGAATGAAATTGAATTAGCTTTAAAACTTCCTAGAAATCATTCACAAAAGGAGTAAGATAAATGTAATATCAATGTTTTTTCTCAATATTTGTATGTTTGTAATGGAAAACTCATAGTAATTAATTTTTGCAAAGCTTTTGACCTTTGAAAGTCACTTTCACAAATGTTGTGTAATTCTTATGGCATTTCTGTCATCCTAGGAATTTTTATGCATTTTTTAAGTTGAATTCAGTATTGGTACATTTTATATACAGCTCACAATCACAATCGAAATTGGGGAATTTGTACCAGCATATGACACGAGTTAATTCTCATTTTTACCCATATCCCTACCCACCCCACAATGCCGCACCCACTATATACATGTTTTTAATCCATTTTTAGAGAGGAAATCATGGCTGAGAGCCTCAGAAGTTGGGATTCCATCCTCAGAAATGGTCACACAGCCAGTAATAGGAAGATAAGTCTTTTTAAGTTCCATGTTTCTCATTGCTCAAGAAAAAAAAAAAAATATATATATATATATATATTTTAAAAATCTGCTTTTATACTTTAAGTATCTACATCAAAGCAAGAAAATATTTACTTCAGTAATTTCAGTTGTAAATATATTCTCCAGACTGAGACTTCCCCATGTAATTTGAGATTCGGGATGTTCTTCTGAACTACCATTTCATATTTTTTATTCTTTCTTTCTAAATATAAAATCAAAGGTGAAAATTCAGTAGGCAGGAGCCAATGTATCATAAACAGGATACCACACAAAACAAAACAGAAATGGAAGAGAAAGAGTACAGGTCTAGATTCTACTGAGATAAAAGAGACAGCAAAGGAGAGATATGACTTAGAAGGCAGCTTTTGAGGTTGGATTCTGAGAATTTCTTGATCTGAAAAATAGTGCTTTTATCCTGCAGTAGTTGGCTGGTAGGAGATGAAAGTTTCTCTAACCAAAATATTTCCTGAAAGGAATGAGTTGAAACTGTGAAGAGAAGAGGAGCAATAACGTGAAGGAGCAAAGAGAAGAAAACCTTCAAGCAGAGGAGTGATCTACAGTGTGGCAAAAGGAAAGAACTTGACCTTGTGACCTCTCTTCAGAGAGACACCCACGTTTCCAAGGTGCTAAAAACTTTGATGGCTGGAACTAAGTGATCACTTGGGAATATGGAGAAGTTGTGTTAGATGTCTAGTTTCCACCTTTTTCTATGTTTGGCCAACTGTATAAATAATGTTAAGTTTAACCCAGAGATTTCATGAATTTTCTAATTTTATCCTTGCAGCAAGTGCACAAGGTAGAATTTTAAAGATGAGAAAAGAAGCCTACAGAGATAAAGATACTTTCCCTACTGTTTCTTACATAGCTGGAGTTAGCACAGGGACAGTATGCCTGCAGTGACTTGAGTGGTGAAGTTGCAGAGGAACCAAAGAAATACACTGCTTTAAAAATTATTTTTACCATAGGATGGCAGCCTAGGGAACACCTGTTAGTTAAACAAGTCCTCTCTCTCTTTTTTAAAAAAAATATTTATTGATACATTGTATATACACATCATAAAATGATCACATTCAGTATTGGCAGTTTGTACCAGTATATGACACAATTTAATTCTCATTTTTTTCCCATTCCCTTACCCACCCCACAACCCCCGCAAGTCCTCTCTTGATTGGCAAAGCACCAAAGCAAACCTATGTACCTCCAGATGGCTAAGAGAAGTTGTAATGCATGGTATTAGAGTAAGTGTGAATACATGGCAGACTAGTTATGTGAAGAGACCTCCAATATGAGCAGATAATGTCTATACATCTAAACACTAGATTACATACCTGCTCATTACTTGGTCAAGTAACTTCCTTGAGTTTTTTTTTCTTCAACTTCTGACTTAATCTCCCTAATCAGTCAGTGTAATACCTGTCTACCCACTTTCAAATCTTGCCTGACTTGTACTTTTGTACAAGTGTTTGTGACCAGAGCTGTCGTTAAGTTGTTCTCCTCTAGCTCCTTTTGGCTAATACAGGATTGGACCTAGCTCCTCTAAAGAAGTGTCTTGTTAAATTCAAACGGACAAATAAAGTTATATTATTTTGAATAACATGAAAAAATTGGCCATCAAGTAAAAAAGAAATACATTGGGAAACTATTGCATTCTGATCCAATTTTTAAAAAATTGTATGTGCATAACAACACACTGAGAGGATACATTTTGTTTTGTTTTGTTTTGTTTTTGAAACAGGGTCTCGCTTTGTAGTTCAGCCTGGCCCTGAGCTCACTATGTAGCCCAGGTAAGCCTGGAACTCAGCAATCCTCCTGCCTCTGCCTCCTGAGTGCTGGGATTACAGGCATGAGCCACCATGCCTGGAGAGAAGATACATTTTAAATATGATGATTATCTGAAAAGATGGTATCTTTACATACTTTTATTCATTTTTATTTATTTTCTAATTTAGAAAATTATTGACATGTTTTATTGAGTAGAAAAATATCCATAGTAGATTGTTTCTAGACTATATAGAGGAAGACAGAGACTGACCAATAGCTAAACCATAATGCAGTGCTTAACTGACTGCTGTGATGAGAATCTCAGAGAAAGAATACCAACTTCAAGTACAGGGGAAGTTACGAGAGGGCTGGAAAGGAGTTATGAGAAAGAAAAGAAGCTGAGCGTGTGAGAGAGGTGAAGAGAGCAGGTGAGGGGAACCAAATTATTTGGAAACTTTATCAAGAATCAGAGTCAACTCTTCTTAATAATCCTTAATAGCTACAGAGATGGTGTTTCTGCTTATTTGGCTTGCATTTAGACTATTGAATGAGGTCTGCCTTCACCTACTGGGTTTTAAAAATATCACTAGAGTCAACTTCATATCAAAAGATTGCTCATTTCTGCATATGGCTCACACATCACATAGAACCATATTTTTTTTTTTTTGAGACAGTGTCTCACTTTGTATTTCAGGCTGGCCCTGAGCTCACTATGTAGGCCAGGCAAGCCTCAAACTCAACAATCCTCCTGTCTCTGCCTCCTGAGTGCTGGGATTTCAGGTGTGAGCCACCCCACCCAGCATTGTGGTATGTGGTATTGATTGCTGGTGGGCGTGAGTCACCACACCCAGCATTGTATGTGGTTACTGGGGATTGAACTCAGGACCTTGTGCTTGCGAGGCAGGCACCAGAACCACTGAGCTAAATCTCCAGCCCTAAAACTGTAATTTTTAACTTCTTCTTCCTTCCTTCTTTTGTTTCTCTCCATCCTACCTTCCTCCCTCTCTTGTACTGGGAAACTGAACCCAAGGACATTGCACTCAGTGCCTTCCTACTTCTCTCCCAGGTTCTCACTAAGTCACTAAATTGTCTAGGGTTCTTCAAGCTTGTAATTTTGTCTCAGCCTCCCAAAGTGCTGGGATAACAGACAGGCTGCCATACCCAGCCTTAACATTCTTTTTTTTTTAATAATTGAATTCTTTATTGGTACAATTTATATACATCTCATAATCACATATAACATTGGGGAATTTGTACCAGTATATGACACAAGTTAATTCTCAGTTGTACCCATATCCCTACCCACCCACACCTCCTCCCCCCTTTATACATGCTCTTTTATTTTCTTTCTGTATCATATTTATTCCTTCCCCTCATCACATTCCCACACCAAGTTTCCTATAGAAATATTCCATTCTATAAAAGCTGTCCTACTTTCTAGAACTCATTTGCATCTACAGGTGTTCATGCCAAAGAGAGAAGATCCGGAAATTGTCTATCTGTGATCTATTGATTTCACTTATTAGTATATCCTCCAGGTGTCTCCATTTGCACCTAAATGGATCGATCTTGTCATTCTTTATGGCAGAGTAATACTCCATTTTATAAAAAAACCACATCTTCTTTATCCACTCTCCAGTTGATGGACATTTGGGTTGTTTCCAAGATTGAG
>PVIC010059173.1:0-10179 GCA_004025085.1 Thryonomys swinderianus | reverse complement strand
TTTAATGTTACTCAGCAGCCCCATTACACATGCTTCTCCCATTTCCCTCTGCTACTATTCCACACCTCTACCACTCTTCAAAACTTTCAATCTCCTCTCTTTGGGATGACCTTACTTGTAATTTAGGGACTAGGAATAAACAGGAGTGACTTTGCGTTTTGCTGCCCCGTTCTCCCGTGAGCCCACCTGCTCTGGCGTCCGCTTTTGTCCTCAACTCCAGGGAAGTCTCTTTTCCCATCATAGACAACTCCACCTACCGAGCTGTGGATATCACACCCCCTTTCCTCCTTAGGGTATGGGATTTAACCGTGTCCTTTTTTTTTCTTTAAATTTCAATCCTCCTTAGTCATATCTTATTGGCATGAGAATATGTTCATCCTGTTTTCTTAAAAAAAAAACAAACAAACCAGAAAACAAACAAAAACCCTTTAATGACCCTGGCGCTTCTTCCTTTGATAACTACTTTCAGAAAGTGGGACCTAAATGTGTTAGCTGTGACTTCCTGTGACCCTTTCGCACTCTGACCTGTTCCTACCTAACTCTAACTGCATCGTGTCTATTATTCTGACTGTTCTTCTGTTCTTGGAGCTCGGGCTTTGGCATAGACCAAGCTCCTGTACCTACTGCTCCTTCTCCATTGTGTCACAGGTTTCTCTTCCTTACCACCCCCCTTAAATACCAGTATCTCCTTCCCCCCTTTATTCACCTTGTAGGGATCTTGTTCCTGCCAATATTTTGCCTCTAATCTACACTGGGCCTCCGCCCTGTGTCTCAGACTTTTTCCTAAATAGTTCCACCTATGTGTCCTCCTGGGACTGCAAACCTCACTTTCAGAATTGAACATGTTCATATCTATTTAATGCCCACCCCCAGGTATTTCATAAAACCTGTTTTTCTTCCCATATTTTTTATATTAGTATTTAAGCATTTCTCTCTGTCTCTCTTTTTTTTTTTTTTGAGACAAGGTCTCGCTTTTGCAGTTCAGGCTGGCCCTGAGCTTACTATGTAGCCCAGGCAAGCCTGGAACTCAGCAATCCTCCTGTCTCTGCCTCCTGAGTGCTGGGATAACAAGCGTGAGCCACCACGCCCGGCTTTTTTTTGCTTTTTTGAGACAGAGTCTCACTTTGCAGTCAGGCTGGCCTTGACCTCACAGTGACTCTTCTGCCTCAGCCTCTGGAGTGCACTCTGGAGTGCAGGGATTATAGGTATGCACCACCACATCTGGCCCAGTGTTTAGGTATTTCATCATTTCCCTTTGACCTGTCCTAGAGCATCTAAAGTTTGAATTTTAATGGTCAGTCTATATATTAGCTATTAAATTAATTTCATTCCCCTCCTTCAAAGAAAATAAAATCATTCATTTGGAATTAAAATGGGAGACATAGGGTGAAAAGATTCAACTAGCTGGAAGAGCAGGAAAAAAGCAGATCATCAAAGGCTCTGGATGTGAGAAACACCCTTATGGCAAGTGGTGTTCATTGGTCAAAACCAAAAAAACATAAGTTAAAAAAAAATGCTTGGGCCAGAGATTTAGCTCAGTGGTTTTGGCGCCTGCCTCGCAAGCGCAAGGTCCTAAGTTTGATCCTGGTAACCACATACAATGTTGGGCGTGGTGACTCACGCCCACCAACAATCAACCAGCAATCAGCACCACATACCACAGTACTGGGCATGGTGGCTCTGGCCTGTCATTCCAGCACTCGGGAGGTAGAGACAGGAGGATTGCCAAGTTTGAGGCTTGCCTGGGGTACATAGCGAGCTGAGGGCCAGCCTGAACTACAAAGCGAGACCTTTCTCAAAAAAAAAAAAAAAAAAAAATTAAGTGTGGTAGCATAGGAACTCAATTTGCCAGTTATAAAGCTCTATGTGGATGGGTAGCATTGTGGCATAACCATTTCTTAGACTGTGAGCTGTGGGTCGCTAGTTTCCACTGTGGCTACACAGGCTAGCGTCTGGCAAGTTTTGGGAAATATGGCTTGATCAGCACCTGCAGAATCACAAATATACCTGCAAGAATCCCAAATATACCACCCACAGAGATTTTATTTGCTTTAAAGGCCAGGGATCTTTTTTCTCATTTTAAAAAATGCAAAAGACTTTCTGTTTTTGAAACAATAAGTGGCACTGACATCTCTCAAGACTGAAAGCACCATTGTCTCTCTTTAAGCACCACCTTATTATTAGGTGAAGATGTTGTTGGCAGGAATGAATAATTAGGTAACTCTTTGTGGGCATGGTTTTATTCCAGTCCCTAGGGGAACATACAATTGTTACATCTCCTTGGATTATTTCACAAACATATGGCAATCGGAGCACCTGAGCCAGATGTATGAGCATATTATAGTATGTCTGTTTTAACTTAAAACTGTGAAACACATCAGATGGTGAAGTTATTTTGGTCCTGAACATCTATCATGGAAAGAGTGTGGAAGTATCTTTTCTTTATTGTCCATTTTACTTGGACTGGAAACAATAAAAAACAAAATAGCTTGGAAATCGTCACATGCAGAAAATTCCAAGTGAAGTTCACAACTAATGAGTTACATGGCCTGGATTGACATGGACCTCAACCATCTCCGCATAGCTTAGTAGGACCAAGAGCCGGGAGCCGTGACTGGCAGATGCGGAATCTCAACTTACCCAGGATTATTTTCAGTTCTTCTCCTTATCTCGTGCACTCACTGCTCTGAAGATGCATATGGGTAATTTCACATGGATTCTTCTCATAATGAGAATATATTCTTTATTGATTCAGTAGGGAGTTTTTGTTGTTTTCTAAAAGCCTATTGTATTATTACAACACCAGTAGTCGGTTTCACCAAGGAGTCCTGCTCTGATGGGGTGGCTTGGCATCACGGCAGTCTGAGCAGAAACGTCCCTCTTCTTTGCTTTTGGGAACACTGTATTTCAGAATGAATGGCATAATTTTTAATCTGTGTTTCTCACGTTTCAAAATTAAAATATATAGATGCCACTGAACTCCCAAGAGCAGAGTACTGCTCTTGGTCTAACAAACAAATACACAGGCACGGGGAGCTCTACTTTTCCTTCGATGCCTATGTACAAGTTCCATTAGCATTAATGAGTACTCCGCCCATGTGCTGAAGACAATGTAGACCAAGTCACAGTGGAACCTATTACTCTATCCACTTAAAAGTGGGTTGCATCCTGTTCTGGAACTTTTCCTGAGAATTAGAAATGTATAATGCGAGAGCCTGCAAATGGTACGGCAGCAGTGGCACCGGAGAAAGGCCCTTACGTTTTATAACCAGTGAGACAATATGGTGAAGATGTGGGGGCTGAATTACGGTAGCTGGCACATGTTCCCGCTGCAGAGAGAGGTGGTCCGCAGGGTCCTGGGTATTCTGGCTTTGTGTTGCATCAAAACAAGCAAACAAAATATTTATGAACTTCATTGTGGTTCTCAATCCCTTTCTCCTTTGAAATGGCAATTCTCTGCAGGACAATACATATAGATGCTCAGTTCAAATGTGCTCCAAGCCAAAGCAGCATTCCAGAAACGTGGTGCACCTGTGTTTTGTTGGTCACCCTGCTGTCACTGGGGTGCTGTAAAGCTCTCTCCACACTGAGGAGGAGGCGGGGCTGAGGAGAGAGAGAGAGAGAGAGAGAGAGAGAGAGAGAGAGAGAGAGGGAGAGAGACCAAGAGAGAAAGCGAGAGAGTGTATGTACTTCTCTCCTCTTTTTCCTTTAATTTCTTTGCATTTTTGAAAGCCTTGGGACATAGATTTAATTTTAGGCGACTACTGCAGAGACACTGATAAATCCCAATCAGGACCAAGGCGCCCCTATGTGGCCTTCTCCTCTGCCTGTCTCACATGGCTGTAGCTGTATTTATAAAACACACACCTACTGCTACAGAACTGCTCAGGTCAGGGCATCCAGAGCCCCACGGCGCCAGGCAAACAACCCCGCAGAACCTCATCACGCAGAGGCCACCCTTAGAAAACCGCGAACCCAACAACCTTTCTCCAAGACTCACGGGGCCGCTCCTGTGTGAGCGACCCCGCACTTCAGCGAGCCCAGCACTCCGATGAGTCTGAGAAATGGACTTTTAGCATTGAGAGGAAACACAAAAAGCCAAACAAGATGACCGGCCAAGGCAGACAACAAAACACAGGTACTGATTCTGGGCCCTTCCCTTCCCTTCCCCCCTGAAGATCGAAACTTCTGACAGTGAAAGCAATAACACCCCGACCTCGGAGGGCAGAGGTTCTGTCGCCGGTGCCTGTGGAAAGGATCATCCTTCAGCAGCGCTTGTACCACCCGCCCCAGCGGCTGCGGCGGTGGCTGCAGCAACCACAAAAACTGGAGTTCAGTCATATTGGCATCAGATTCTGGAAGGGGAGAGTGTGGAGGGAGGGAGTCTATTGGCCTAAAAAGCTGAAACATCTGCTGGAGTTATTAACAGCTTTTTGGCTGAGTTCAGCAGCAGGGCACCTTGTGGTTGATAGATTCTTTTCTCAGCAATTCAAAACAATGCAGTTAAAGCAAATTTCTCATTTTCAGAGCACAGCTTAATGAGCCATACAGTATTTTAAAAATAGTCACACTTAAAATGGCCAATAGCAGTGACTGCAATCAGTGGTTACCTTCGGTCGTCCACTGCGCTCGCTTGGTAACTGTGCCAGGGTGGTTGCATAACATGGAGTTTTCAAAAGACGGCGTAGCTCACAGTTAACTCACTTTCTAGCAATTTACATTATTTATGAAGTTTATGCAGATTATCCGGGGGTGTAAATATTAGCAAACTTGATCAAAACCAGTTAGAGACTGTGCGGCTGTCCCTTCCCCAGAGTGTGCTTTAAGCCACTTCAGTCCATTTCCAGGAGAGGTTCCCAGGGACCGAATTCTGACGATGAAACCAAACTAAAACCCGTGGAGCCAGCCTGAGCTGGCTGAAGCACCGGGCTGGAAGCGGGGGTCAAGGGCTCCAGCCCTAGTCCTAGTCCTAATCGGCCGTGAGTCCTCAGGGAGTCACTGCGTCTTTCTGCTTCCATTTCTCCTCGTGTAAAACGATGGGCCAGTTAAGGAGTATGCCTGCAAACGTTGCCAGCCAGCCCTGCCACCCCAGAACCAGGATTCAAATCCAGTTTTTTTTTTCTTTTTGTGAGACAGGGTCTCGCTTTGTAGTTCAGGCTGGCCCTGAGCTCACTATGGTGCCCAGGCAAGCCGCCGCGAACTCAGCAATCCTCCTGTCTCTGCCTCCCGAGTGCTGGGATGACAGGTGTGAGCCACCACGTCCGGTATTGTGGTATGCGGCGTTGATTGTTGGTGGGCGTGAGTCTCCACGCCCAGCATTATATGTGGTTACCAGGGATCGAACTCAGGACCTTGCGCTTGCGAGGCAGGCGCCAGAACCACTGAGCTAACCCTCCGGCCCTCAAATCCAGTTTTTAAGGGACCCCTTCTTCCCAAGCCTACAAACCACAGCCAAGTTGAGGCTGTTGGCTGATGAAGGGCAGTACATGTGGCACTGCGGTGGGGGCGTTGGGCAAACACATGACACAGTGAAAGAGCTCTGTCGGTCACTTCGAGGGAAGGAGCCATGCTCTGGAAGCGCCGTGGGCAGCGCGAACGTCAGCATTGGCCCTGCCAAGCTGTTAGTTTCTCCAGCCGGGTGACAGCGCCCAGCGCCAGGGAGGGTCACGCACAGCTCTGTGCCCCACAGCTCTCACCAGTGGACTTTGGCAGAGGGAAAGGCTGGTTGGGGGGGGAGAAGGCAGACCTGTGGCTGGCCGGGTATCAGTGATGGAGCGAAAATAAGCCCCGTTCCCCTTCTGTACTTGCCCCTGCGCCCAGCGCACAGCAGGAAAGGGGTGAGAAATTTGCCAAGTCATTGTTTCACCAGCAAATGGATGGCGGGATCTTCAACTGCAGATGGAATTGAGCAAGGACATCGCCCCCCTTCATGTGCTCTGAGCCGGGAATCTCGGAGGGGGGATGAGGGAACTTCACACGGTGTTCAAAATATTCTGCTTGACTCGAAAACCAATGCGCAGCCTGACAGGCGAAGGGTGTTGTGAATGAATGCAGGGGGGCTTCTAACCTCCGACACCAGTGTCCACCATGGAGGGAGAGGGAGCACGGTCCATGCCGAAGCCACCTGGTTGTCCTTGTCAGTAAGACTCTCAGATTTCACTCAAAACTACTGTGAGCATTGTACAAGGGGAATAAATATGAATTCCTG
The DNA here is from genome assembly GCA_004025085.1 of Thryonomys swinderianus. NCBI lineage: Eukaryota > Metazoa > Chordata > Mammalia > Rodentia > Thryonomyidae > Thryonomys > Thryonomys swinderianus. Next base: position 3,971 of record PVIC010059173.1, on the reverse strand, counting down.
AGTGCTCAGAATGGTTTAGGTGCTGTGGTTCTTGGTTCCTGAATGGACTAGAGAGAAAGTTTTCTGGTGTCCAGAACCCTCACGCCTGGCAGATAAAAGAGCATGCTCTGCTCCCTGTGGCAGCACCCCCTTGTTGGTGCCAGCTTGACTTCGGATGGGACAGCATATATACAAAAGGACAACTTCTACCTTCCCCGGGAGCTGTTTCTCAGGGGAGCTTGGGCCTTTGCTGCTGCTGAGAAGAGCTGACATCATGACACACTCCAGAGGACCAGCCAACATGCCCTTTGGAGGGTTACTGTTGGCACAGGTGGCTCCCTCATGGTTGTCCGGTTAGATCTGGAGCTCAGTGCAATCAGATCCAAGCAGCTTTTGAGAGCCTTAGCTTTGGTGGGATAAATCCCAGAGGTGACCTTCGGCCTCTTGAAGGGCTTTATCGAAACTTTGACTTTGTGGTACAGATGTCTCTCCGACTTCCTGCTACAAGGATGCTACAATTTCGGGCGGCTGTAAGGCCCTCCAGTGCCTGTGGTGGTGGTGAGGGACAGGCCCAGGCAGAGCCGTACAAGCCGAGTGTCTTCCCTGAGCTCCTATGGGAACCTGTACCTCAACTTTTTCACAGAGATTCAAAGGAGATGAGAAAGGGAAACTGAGACTCTGCGAAGATGGTGAGCAGGGCTGGGGAAGTAGACTAAGCAGCCCCCAAATCTACTGCTATAAAGTTTGGGGCTGCAGACTTGTCTGACTGCCTGCATAGCCAGAGTTCATTGTTCGGCAGTTTCATATGGAAGCCTGGGGACGCAGACTGCTGCTGGACACCATCCGGAGGTCCCCTCCCCGCAGGCCTCTGAGGGGGGGGCAAAGCCACAGGCCTGAGCTTCCATGGGTTACTGGAATGAAAGGATGGGAAAATAGTCACCTCTCTCTCTCTCTCTCTCTCTCTCTCTCTCTCTCACACACACACACACACATACACACACACACACCAACAAATCTGTGTCAAAAGACAAGTGTAGACATGCACTCACATCTTGTGTCACCTAGGGCACAGGCGATGATTTCCCAGACATGTGTGCGCGTATTTTAAACATCATATCACCTATCAAGTCAGAGCATGCATGAGATCTGATAGCAAATATTTTTTGTATTAGCGGATAAGAAGTGATAGTACTCTATTTGAACTTTGCCATACTTGGTAATTGCCATATAATAACCCAGTTCTAATACCTCAAAGGGCATGTGTAATATTTATTTAAATTGAGGAACAACATTTAGGAAATTCTGGCTAACATTTTTGGTCAATGAGCTCATAATTAATTTTGAATAAATTGCTCAAGCTCTATATAATTTGTCTTTTTTCCCCAAATACTGTAAAGTAAGACTAAATATCATTATCACTTGCAACTATATAATAGGAATCCTACCTTTTCAGAGTTAACAAAAATTCTGGCGTTTGGTAATATTGGTGATTAAGTACAACATAGCACCTCACAATCGGCAGAATTAGTTTTCAATAATCTGAGGAGAAACCTTGTACTAATTTGTTTCTTAGAAGGAGACTGTTTCCTTGGGGTGCTCCACAGATGAAAGACAAAGGACGTAATGCCGTCTTAGTATTATATGGCAAAGCATCTATATCCCTGTAGCCTTTCAAGGGATGACAGCACTCACCTGGCCTCATCTTTTTGCTAAGTGAGGAGACAAAGGCTAAGCTATTTGTCTGTGATCACACAGAGATGTTTCTTTATAACATATTCCATTGTCAGTGTAGTTTTTATGATAAAGACTCCCTTACACGATGTTATCAGAGACGTAATAAGACGGAACCCCAATGTACATTGTTAACCTTTTATTCCTCTCTGATTTTTCTATTTTTCACAACACCTATCATTTAGAAAAAATTATCTAGTGTCTACCCCTCTGTCCAAAAGAAGTAGGACATTTGGCTCTAAAATCCTTCCGGGGGAAAGTATATAATGCCACTCAACATTCTTCACTCCACCAGAGAATAAATGAATATTTTGATCTATAGAAGTATGTAACTTTATAAACTAGTCTAATCATAACAAAGAAGTTCTCGGAGAAAGCATCTACCTTATTGCATCCTTTCTATAGTCCACACACTCTGTTATAATGTTGTTAAAGTATGTGATTATCTCAGTTCTGTTAGGTAAGTACTTTTCATAGATGAAGAAACAGAGACTCAGGAAGAGCGAGCACACTGGGCAATGTGACATCACTGGTGTGTGGTCGGGAAAGGCTCTCGAGCTAGGTTTGCCCGACCAGTTCACTGACCTAAACACACAACACACAACACACACAGAAGGATGCACTTCAAAGGATCGTCAGGTGTAGACGTCACACATAATGTCCTCCATGATAATTCCAAGAAGGTATCACTGGCGCATCCAGGAATGAGTCAGTGAGCTCCCACGGCCGGGAAGAGGTCGAGAGTCATGTCTTGTTGGAAATGTGAGATGTGATTACTTGATAGGCAGGTAGGAGAGGGAAGGACCTTTCACTTATGGGAAATAGATTCTAGAAGGGAATGTAAAGATGCAACCAGAAACAACCTTGACAGAAGGAAAGCTCAGTTTGGAAAGCCAGGAAACACGGGCAGAAAAAGAGCTGAATGTGATGGGCATGGTGGAGCATGCGCTTGATCCCAGCACTCTGTGAGGCTGAGGCAGGTGAATCACAGGTTCTAGCTCAGCCTTGGCAATTTACAGAGACTTTGTCTCCAAATTAAGACATAAAAAAGTACAGAAGATGTAATCCAGTCCTAAGGTCCTCAGTTTTAACAAAGAATAAAGAAACAAAAGCTTGAATGCCAGGGTAAAAGACTGCATTACTGCTTTGGGCCATAGTAGGTTGTGAAACTACTTCAAGATAAGTAGGCAAATCAAGGAAAGAAGAAAAGAATCTCAGATTTTTCTGGAGTAGTTTATAGATAAAGTGATTATGGTTATGATGGTGAGACAATAAGGAGAAAGATGGATTCAGGGAACCCCCCAAGGTTAACAGGACTGTTCCACAGGATGGGGATGGAAATGGACTATGAACTGGTGGAAGGACTTGGGACAGTAAAGGTTGCTCAGTTATTCTTTGATTCATTTGCTGAAGGGTCAGTTGTTTAACTCCTGCGATAGGCCTGGTGCTATTTGTGTTCCCTGGAGGCACTGCAGGGACCCAGATGGGGCTCACAGCAAGCTGCACCCCCCGCCCCGGGGTGAGTGGTGCTCCAGATGGAGTTGAAAAGAGTGGACAGCTTATGAGGAAGAACTGGTTTTGTTAAGATGATGAATTGAAGGTGAGATGAGAATTGCCCAAGTTAAAACGTTGATTAGGCAGGTGATGCTAAAGAACAAAATATCAGTGCACAGCAGAGATGGGAAGAGAAATTACAGATTTCTTCTTTTTATAGAATGATACCAGGTATGGAATCATTTTCAAGTTAGGGTTGGTGACCCCTACAATCCCCAAGTATAGACTTCCTCTGTCTGTGCTTCTCAGTAGAGTTATCCTACAGCCACACTCACATTTCTTTAGGGTGCTTTTTGGTGTCACTAAACTTCTGCCTATCAAGGATACATAACATTCAAATAATTCTGCTTGTCATGCAAGAAGACATCTAAATGTGCCCGATTGCTTCAGGAGAGTTTTGAAATATTTCCTTCCTGTGAAATTCTTTAGGGTAGTGTAGTGCTCCACCAAATTTAATGTGCACACCAATCGTGTGGGGATCATGTTAAAATGCATCTTTGGATTCAGCATACCTTCTGATTTGGTATATCTGGGATATGCTAAGTCAGTATCGATTCTGCCTTCCTGCACTTTGAGGGGCTGCTGTTGTGGCTGCTCCTTGGACCCAACTTTGATGCTCTGGCATCCTTCTGTTCCTAGATCTCTTACTGCCTTCTGTCACTGATGGTTATTACAAACAACCCTTTGTAAAGATGATGAAATCACAC
>PVIC010059172.1:0-10183 GCA_004025085.1 Thryonomys swinderianus | reverse complement strand
TCAGCAATCCTCCTGTCTCTGCCTCCCGAGTGCTGGGATGACAGGCGTGAGCCACCACGTCCGGCATTGTGGTATGCAGTGTTGATTGTTGGTGGGCGTGTCTCCACGCCCAGCATTATATGTGGTTACCGGGGATCGAACTCAGGTCCTTGCGCTTGCAAGGCAGGCGCCAGAACCACTGAGCTAACCCTCCGGCCCCTTATCTCTCACTTTTATGGTAAGACCTTAGAGATTTAGTTATTTTGAAATATTAAACACATCGATGTAGTCATCCTCCCAGTAACTGATTCAACACTTAGGCCCATCAGAGTGGAATTTTCTTTGTAGCCTTTGATTAACAAGAGCCCTTCATACTTCCCCAGCTCTTTCCTGGGCTTGTGTACACTTCCAATCCTAATGCTCAAGGCGGCCTTGATCACTTATCTTGTGAATCACAGCAAATGACCACAACCATAGGCACCAGCTGTCTGGTATCCAGAACAGCCCTGTCCTGTCTGGTCTGTTCACCCCGGAGGAGGATTTCCGCCTCTACACAGACAGGCTGTCCGGAGCCCCAAGTGGCTCAGTCAGTACTCGTGGTTTTCAAAGGCTCTAGTGATTGATTATGTCTTCAGCTGTTCAGTTTAGTTTTCTTATGTTTTGGAACAAAGTGTGGAATTTATTTAAAAGTTTACCTGGGATTTGTCGTATTCTCTCATCTACTTCTTTTCTTTAAAACCACATTGCTTTGTAACAGAGGAAGAAAATAAATGGAAGCTCTCTCTATTTGCTGCCAAAATAAATTGAATCAGTTTTATTTCTTATTTACTGTCTCTGGGAGGTTCTGGAAGAAGACAACTTGCCTTTGGTTAAGTTTGCCTCTGACCGCTAGGAATCCTCCACACTATGGGATTTCTGCTGCTGCCTGATTCTGAAGAGATGCTTCAAGTTCTTTCTTTATTGGCATTTTTCAGGTCCCTTGGAGTTTCACAGGACACGGCGAGTTAGAGAACTGAGACAAGTCAAGTTAGAGACAGGCAAACGTCTCTAACTTAACAGGATGTTAAAGGAGGCGTTTCCTATTCCCAGCATGGAGGGCAGTGGGCCTGGAGTAGCACTGCGTTCTACAGAGTGGCGAGGCAGGGCGTGGACCCCTGAAGGATTTGACTGCTTCTCAGCCCAGTTGTGGACGTGAAAGCCGAATTCCTGCACAGGAGAGAGTCTCTCTGCACCCTAACCTGACTCAATGGAGCGCGTGTGGCCTCCCTCAGACCTCACACCTGATGGCCCCTCTGTTAACAGGGGCAGAGAGAGCGGAGTATGTTGGAGAATGAGTGAATCTCCCTGCTTTAAAAAGTCACGTCAGGAGAGTTAGAGCAGTTGCTGGGGGAGGACTGTCGGGGCTTGTGTATCTGCCCGGCCTATTGGGGTGGATGTTTGTATCTCCAAAGCTGGACACCCTGACTTCCTCAGTCGCCCCGCGCAGCACAGTATCACTCCTTTACTTGTTCATGTGATTCAGAAGCTGGGCCCAGGGCTCGGCCCCTGAATTTTCTTAAAGACCCCAAAGCACTGCAATGATCCTTAGTTATACTTCACGCATTTACTGAGTAGCTATTTTATGCCGAGCCTGTTCTAAGCGCTTAAATGTCCGAACCCGTGTAATGCTTAAAAAGAATTCAGTAGTTGGGTATTAAGTTTTCTTTAGTCAAGGAAACAGAGACCCTCAAGAACACACTGCTGACGGGGCCGCCTACGGAAGCGGGCCGGTGCCTCAGCTCCTCGGCGCCACGTCATTCCGCCTCCTGTTCTAATAAAATCGTTCTGGTCACCTCGGTTACAAAGAGCTGTGGAACGTCCACCTTGGTGCCCAGTGGTGGAGACTTTGGGTCCCAGCAGACAAGGTCCATGGGCCGCCTCCTCCTCCCCCTTTTGAAGCGATGGCCTCAACTCACCCCGGGCTTGGCTCCGGGTGATCTTGCCCTCCGTCACTGTCGCTGGGACCCTGAACCTGGCATTCACGTTCAGATTCACTGGCATGGGCTTCTCCTAGGGGCACAGGATCGGCCCCACTCGGAAGTCACCAAGGGAGCCGGCTTGATTCTTAAGGGAGTAGGTGCCACTGACGGCTTTTCCTGGGGGGAGTAGGCGGAATGGTGAGTTCAGGAAAATAGACACCTTTAGTGCTTGGAGTAGGAAGACATGAACCATTATTTCTCCAACATCTCTTCATTCGTTAAAATTCCAAGTCAAGAATAGTGTCAGGGCCGGGGATTTAGCTCAGTGGTTCTGGCACCTGCCTGACAAGTGCAAGGTCCCAAGTTTGATCCCCGGCACCATATACCACAGTGCCGGGTGTGGTGGCTCATGCTTGTAATCCCAGCACTCGGGAGGGAGAGGCAGGAGGATTGCTGTGAGTTTAAGGCTTTTCTGGGCTACATAATGAGCTCAGGGCCTGCCTGAACTACAAAGCAAGACCCTGTCTCAAAAAAACTTCAAGAAAAAGTACTGTCTATAGTCGGGCCTCAGGTCACTGAAGACAGTTGTGGGTGGAAACGCTGACTGGGTAGTACTGGAGTTTAGATTACTTATTATTTAGACAGCTATCTGGAGACTCAGTGCAAAACTACCTAGTGCTGGAGACAACCCAAGAGGCTGCTGATGTCACTAAAATCCGGAGGCAACTAGTTTGTTCTTTCACTTCTCCATATCTCTCCTGAAATGATTTAGAAGTGAGCTATGGATTTCTGTTAATATAATAAAATTGTTCACACTGTTGTTAATACAGAGCTGGAGACCGTTTTAGCTCTAGAAAGATACCCAATGTGTTCTGTTCATATTTAGTAACTAATTTGGCCAATTTTAGGTTTATTTCTAAATCTGTGCTTCAGAAAATCACCAGCAGCAATGTGGAACTGTGCACACAGACCTGGAATATATTCTCGCCGTTTTGCCCAGGGGTGTGTAAATTTCCTTGCTCTCGGTCACATTGTAGACAAAAGGATTTTAAATCACATGGAAACTTGCAGGCTTTGCTTTCACCCACTACAGAGATAATGTTTCAGTTAGGAGGAGAAGGAAGGCAGTGGTGCTCCATGCATCCTCCTCCTCGGGTCTGTTAGCCGTGGGGACTTGGCGAGAGAAGGGCCAGGAGCACCTTCGGACACCAGCGTCCTGTGAATACGACTTTGGAGCTTGAAACAGCCACTCAAGCGCGGACTTCCCTGACTCAGTCTCCTATTTTACAACTGAACACTTTTATGCATCTTTGATACGGGAGTTGTATTTTTAGTGAACCTGGAGAAGAGGGAACCAGTGGAGTTTCTCATCTTTCCTTATTAGAGAGAAGTTGTTCCATCACAGACGCTGTGCAGACAGTCCTCTTGACCCGGGCTTCTCTTGTTCTGTGCACACCCCACGAAGCCCGAAAGCGTTGGCATGTGTTAGGGTGCTTTGGAGGGATAGAGGACGGGGAGCCAGGGGCCAGGCTCTTGGGAGCACGCAGTGGGGAGGGTGGAGGCTGAGAAGGCAGGCTGGACTGCACATGGCTTTTTGCACGGCCTGACTTGTGGGAGGATGGGAGATACCTGCCATCATCTGAATCACGTGGAAGGGCAGGTGAGGGGTGCGGACGGCCAGGATGCCCAGTGTGCTCACCTCCGACTTGACTTGAAGGGAAAGGGGACCTGGAACGGCTGAGGGACTTGAGTTGTCCCAGTGACTAAGGTGACTGGGAGGGTTTGGGTTTTAAAAGGGAACATATTTCCACAGGCCATTTTCTACATGCAGAAATGAAGGCTGGGAGAAATTTTTATTCATGTCCTAAAGAGACAGGTGAGAATCTGTGGCTCCTGGGCAGTGATCTAGAGCTGAGTGACTCTTTGTACATATGATTTGTAGTCTTTCAAGACATTGTGGCTGGAAAAAAGTAATTTCTATCATTTTATTACTGTTAATTAAATCATTATTTTTATGAACATGGAATAATTACTATTGTGTAATCATCACCATCATTGCTGGCTGGTTGTTGGGTGAGCATCTGTCCTGGGCCAGCCCAGATTTCCCTGAGTTCTATGATGACATACTCTGTTTTTAGATGGCTGGGGCCTCTGTATCCTTGTCTGAACAATGTGTGAATCATGTTAAAATAACACAAAACAGTAGATGGTCTAACTGCAGGTCAAATGACGGCTAGGTGTTAACCAATATCATTCCATATTATTTTATTTTGATAAGAAATAGATTAACATGAACCCAAAGTCAAAAGTAATGAAAATATACAGAATAAGAAGTCTCCTCACTTTGTATCACAGCTTGCTCGCCACTGGCAGTAATTCCTTCAGTAACTGTGTCCAGTGTGCTCCAGCTCTGTGAGTTCTTCTCTGCTCATTCAAGTGTGGAAAGTATCTGAACAGAAAAATTGGTACTGAACAAATACAGAGTCTTTTCTTGTCCTTACTCTCGAAATTATATAGTGGAACAATTTGTTTATACAACATTTGCATTGAATTAAATGTTATGAATAATGACAAAGTACATGAGAGGATATACTGTATGTTGTTTGCAAACATGACGCTATTTCACAGGAGGAGGCAGAGTGTCCTCGGGGTCTGGAAACCTCTGAGGGCTTCAGACACCCTCAGTAGGAACTGAGGGGCAACTGTTGATATAAGCAAATGTAAATGATGTCTTCCTCTCTTAATCCAAACCAGAATGTGCTGTACCCAATATTCCATAGTTGCTTTTTTTTTTTTGAGACAGGGTTCACTTTGTAGTTCAGGCTGGCCCTGACCTCACTATGTAGCTCAGGCAAGCCTCGAACTCAGCAATCCACCTGTCTCTGCCTCCCGAGTGCTGGGATTACAGGCGTGAGCCACCACGCCCAGCTCATAGTTGCTTTTTTAAACCTGTGTGTTCTCATTCACTCCAATGAACATATGACATGACTTGGATTTGGTATAATTTATTTTACTTGATTCCTATTAAAGAGATCAGTCTAAATAGATTGATACCAAAACTTTGTCATTATTTACTAGACTATAGCTAATAATCCCAGATAGATTATTTGCGTACATCTCTAGGATAAACTTCTAAAAGCAGAGCTACTAGGCCAACAATATCAGTACGTTTATCTCAAGAAGTCTTGATGCTAGAGTATATGAAGAAATTGTGTATCTTCTTCCAGTTATACTTTTAAGATCTTTAAAATAAAAATGTTTTGTAACATGCATTATATTAGTAAATAAATATATATCTATAAAATCTTTTGGCATTACAGTGCAGTATGTGAACCTCAGCAAAAGAGTATGCTACAAAAACATTTGAAGATCATTTTGTATTTCATTTAATGTACCTTTCATTAGTAAATATTTACACTTTTCCTGTAGCAATTTTAAAAACAAGTTCTTTGACACTTGGTTTTCAAAAGGTAGAGACTAATTTATTTTGAGTATGGGCCTGACTTAGTGATTTAAAGAATACAATGTCATGGAAAGGGCAGCCTGTAACCTATGAGATGGTAGAGGTGTGATGAAAGACGTACAGTGACCCCTTTTGATGGCAGAATCCAGCCGCCATGTTGCAAGATGCATTCAGCCAGCTTTGTGGAGAGAAAGCTTTCATAGAGGAAGCCACCCTGCACGCAGAGCTGCCAAGTGCCAGTGAAGCCTCGAGCTGCCTGCCATCCTAGATGGCACTTTGACTGCAGTCGCCTGGAAGATTCTGCTCCAAATTCCTGTTAAACATTTAAATTTTGAAACTACACAGTATTCATTTCTCTAACAGAACTGAGTGGCTAATGATTTACGTTTGTCAAATCTTGCCCTTGAAAGGGGGCATCAGAAAAATAAGGAATTGTGTGATGGAGTCCATGAGGGAGCACTTTCTAGCAGCTTCTATTTTCATCGAATGAAAATGAGAGAGCGTGAGTCAAAGGACAAGTTACTGGGCTTCCGAAAAGACATAACGATGACTACCTGAGTGAAGGGAAAATGTACTGATCTTCACTGATTTATAGCCAAGGGGAACTAAGGTTTGGAGTCAGATCATGATGACATTGTATTATTTTAGAAAGAATGATAGAATTTCACTTAGGTTGTAAAGGTAATTGCATTTACATGTTAATCAGAGCCTGCCATTGTATTTCAAGTGTTATATTTCATAACAGAAACTTGTAGAGTCTTTGCTTGCATATTGGTTATTTCCAATGTTTTTTTTTCTTTCTGTGGGTAAAATTCTAAAATAAACAGCATAGTGAATTTACAGTTTTCTCCCTTTTTCTGTACTCAGTGAGCATCACAGTCCCCAGGGGGTCAGGCTCTGACAAATTGTTGTATATGGATGAAAAACTATGACTTTCTTTTTGTAAGAGGTCGGTCTTGTGGCTGACGTGCTCCAAGTCATTTATGTGCATATACTCACGCACCAACACTTTTCCCACTTTTATTTTTTAAAATATGATTGACATAGAAAACAAGGTAGTTATTATGCTTTTTATGGTATTCATATTACCAATTCAGACAACTAGGATCTATTTATTATGAAAGGGAAGAAAAAATTAAAAATCACCTTTGGTACTTCATTCTGCTTTGCTTATTTTTGGGTACCTATATTGTCCCTAAGAAACTTTTTGGGATTTTTTTTTTTGCAGCCTGTGATATATAATAAATCAGGTGTTATCTTCCTTTTTTCAGAACCCTGAAGCCTCTGTCTTGAAATCTGACTAGCAATTCCTGCAACACCCCCAATTTTTTTCTGAGCTAGTTATATTGAAAACTACTTTACTCTGTCCTCAGAAGTATTGCTACTAAACTTTATGAATTAAATTTAATACTACAAGACCAAATATCTATGTTTTTCTACTTTCTGTAACCATAAAAATATTACTGCTGGGATTACTTTGCAACATGCCTTAGGCTTAAAATGTCATTATATGTCTCCAAGTTGGAGATTTTTTTTTCTTTTCAATTAGACTGAGGAACAAGACTGGTAAAAGAATTTATTCACCGGTAAAAATCTAGCTACATCTTTCTTTTCAAGGTGTGGGAAATCTTTTGTGGAGCTCTTTACTGACATTGCTGCATGTAAGAAATTGGAAAGCCTTTTTTCTGTATTTTAAAAGTTAAAATATATTCTGTATTCTATAGGTCATTGAAATCTCTGTATAGCTTCTGGGATCCAACATACAAAAGCCTTGACCTCTTTTTTCCCTATCCCTGTGCAATATAGGGTATTCACTTCATTCTTGTACATTCAAATCTGTTTTATGGAGCACAAAAACTTATCCAGGGAAGAGTTTGTCACAAGGAATGGGAATGCGCATGACTTGTGAGGGCTTTGAATTCTGTATGATCATGCATAAGTGGAATAGTAGTTCCACTTTTCTGCAGCTTTTCTTCAGCTACTCCAACCTTAAAATTGGGCTCTAGTAATTAAAAGAAGGCAGGAACGTGAGGACCATGCCGATGGGAGATTAAACAATACTAGTTGAGTAGTTTTATTAGGACAATCGCAATCTCGACAGAAACTTGGTGTTGCTAATTGACAGAACTTGAACTTGGCCAGTTAAGAAATTTTCTTTTGATGACTGTAATCTACTATATATAAAAAATTAGTTAAATGTGTTTTAAAACGGACTTTACTGAAAGCAACTCTGACCCGCAGTGCTAAAAAAGGAATGTAGCTTAAATTGATAAGGGAAAGAGAGAAGCTATACTTTTATATACTTTAAAAGCAATACTTAACCGATCAAAGTAGAATGAAATCTGGAACATACTGCTGCCAGCCAGAGATATACCTAGAGTAGTCTGTTATGAATAGTAACAAATTCTATTGCATTAAAATTATGTAAAATTTTTCCATGTATCTAAAAGAGTTTTTGTATGTAGATTAAATATAACAGCTAAACCTAGGAGCTGCCTTTCAGCGACACCCGTGAAGTTACTCATAAGGTGAAGGTGTACATGGTACACTCATGTGGACACTCACGTGGATTCTCCACAGTGTTGGTTTTTTTCTCCTGTTTATATTCACGTCATTTTCAGTACAAAAAAATCTTCTTTAATCTTCTGTTATTTTTATTTTGAATTCTAATTAGTCCAGTGTTACTATCCCCTTCTCCCCATACGTTCTAAAATGATTGAATAACTCCGCCCCTTGCAGGAGACAGTGAGAAGCTAGAGACACTCGCACAAGCTGCTGGTTGCAGACACGATGTGACTGTGGTATAAAACCTAAGTGTCACCATCAGGGATACACTGCATTCTTGGCGTGAGAAAAAGTCAATACAAGGGCGTTTTGCCAATATGTTTTATTAATTTTTTGGTCACTTAATTCTCATTTCTCCTGTTATGGTTCTTTTTGTGATAGCAGCCTGCACTTTCTAATGAAGATTAATAGATAGTAAATTTTTGAGTTCTTCTACATCCAAACTGTGTGCTATTTATATATTCACTTAAAAGTGACAGTTGGTTCACAATTATTTTCCTGTACAATTGTGAAAATATTGCATTAAATTCTTCTGGTGATTTTTTTTTCTGGTGATATTGATAGCATAAGAAGTCAGACATCAAATTGCTGCCATACCCAGGTGGACAGACCTCTTCAGAGGTCTTTAGAAAATTCTTCCTCCTTCCTCCTTATTTCTCCTTCTCCTTCTCCTTTTCCTTCTTCTTCTTCTTCTTTCCTCTCCTCCTTTTTTCTTCTTTCTCTTCTTCCTCCTCCTCTCTTTTTCTTTCCCCTTTGCTTTCATCTCTTCCTCCTCCTTCTGTCTGTTCTTCTCTTTCTTTTCCTCCTGTATTATGATGATGATGATGATGCTTTATTCGACATGTGCTTACTCATGGATTAGAAAAGCTTATTGTATTAGCATTCAGTAGGAATTTTCCATCTGGTATCTTATGTCTTTATATGATTCTCTACAATTATCTTCACGAATATTGTTTTTCCCACCATTTTTCTTTTAAGATGTTTTTTAGATATGTTCTTGGACTTTATATCTCTTCCATCTCCTTATGATATAACAGGAGATTTTCTCAGTTTCATCTTCCATTTTAGCAGTTTTTCTTGGGTTGCGTCTATTACATTTCATTGATTAGAATCATTAATAGATCTCTGTTATTGATTCACAAATCTTGATTTCTCTTGTGAACACAATCCAACTTTTATATCTTTTAAACACTTATTTTGAACTTTTGATTCTTTACCATTAATTTTGTTTTATCTTAATAAAAAACATTTTCTTTTGCCAAGAGTTTTGCTATTTTTTGAACAAAATACATGAAAAAGTGAATTGTTTTGGCTCTTTGGTCAAATTTTGGTGGAGAGAATCAAAGTTTCCTAATTCTCCCCATATATTTTTCTTGTGGGAGGCAGGGGCAGGTACCCATTTGTTATATTATTTTTTTTGTGAATACTAACCTTTCTAAGACTTATGCACACTTTACTAGCAATAAAATATTTAAATAGTATAATAGACAGAATGCAATGAGCTCAGAGTTTCCTTAAGAAATCCCTCCTTCAAAAATGACCCTGACGGAGGGTTAGCTCAGTGGTTCCAGCGCCTGCCTCGCAAGCGCAAGGTCCTGAGTTCAATCCCCGGTAACCACATACAATGCTGGGTGGTGACTCACACCCACCAGCAATCAATACCACATACCACATTGCTGGGCGTGGTGGCTCACGCCTGTAATCCCAGCACTCAGGAGGCAGAGACAGGAGGATTGCTGAGTTCGAGGCTTGCCTGGGCTACATAGTGAGCTCAGAGCCAGCCTGAACTACAAAGCGAGACCCTGTCTCAAAAAAAAAAAAAAAATGGACCTGAGTTTTGTTTAATTTTGGCACTTTAAGACCCAGAGTCAGCGTTCATCAAGAAGCTCCACAGGTAGTCATGGTTACCATGGAATTGTCACTGCTCATTCCTTCTGCATTGGGTGTAGTGAAAAATGAGTTAGAATGCCGCATAGATGCATCTTTTTTCATGTAGGATCCTGCTTCATTTTCATGTGTGTGAATGTGAATTCTGCACTCTATGTGGAACAGACTCACATATATGTGAAGTTTAAGTCTCTACCCCATGGCCAGACCCAAATTTCTTTGAACCATGAGACCAAAGTCCTTGTACAGCTCCTTCCTGTTTTTAATCTGTGGAGATGCTATTTCCTCCTTCCCTCCCTCCCTCCCTTCTTCCTTCCTTCCTTCCTTCCTT
>PVIC010059171.1:0-10191 GCA_004025085.1 Thryonomys swinderianus | reverse complement strand
GTTAATTCTCATTTTTACCCATATCCCTACCTCCCCACACCTCCTCACCCCCTTTATACATGCTTTTATTTTCTTTCTGTATCATATTTGTTCCTTCCCCTCATCACATTCCCACACCAAATTTCCTATGGAAATTTCCCACTCTATAAAAGCTGTCATACTTTCTAGAGCTCATTTGCATCTTGGTTTTTAACTCTGGTAAACTTTGTCTCATCTTTTGCCACAAGATTAGTTTCATTTTCCATGGTTAGTGGCCCTACCCTTACCCTTGTTCCCATCCGGCTTTCTTCTGTTTTTTTTTTCTCCTCGGGCGGCCGTCGTGTCTGTTGGACACTATTTACCCTCACAATGTTAACTGAACACCTAGTATGTTAGACATTGTGCCAGGCACTGGGGGTACAAAGGTAAAAGAATGTGTATTGCCCACACTCCGGTTCACTCACCAGCCTGAATGGTGAAGAGTGTTGACAAGTGAAAAGGTGACTGTAGAATCTTGGCAGTTGGCACATTCTGGACAGAAGATGCTGATTTCATTAGAAGGGAGTTGCATGAACCTGGTAGACATTGATTGCTAAGTTTAATCACACCTTCATAAGTAGAGTCTTTAGATTTGGGGTTCACATAACTATTCTGTTTCTCTAGTTGTCCTTTATTAATCAAGGAACTTAATCCCTTCTCCAGAATAATTACTGAATGACCTGAAGGCGCCTTTTCTTGAAGAGGCTTTGAGTCCATTTTTCCAAGCAGTTTAATTTGGCCAGAAAGCATCAATTTTATGTAAATGAGAGAAGTAAACAAAAGGTATTTTAAGAAGCCCTCTAGTTTTTTTGTCTTTTGTTGTTTTTATGTTCTGTTTGAGAAAATTTGTGGTGGTTTTGTGGTTGATTACCCTGGTGGTTTTTGTGATTAAAAGACAGTACCTCTATATAAAGCCATTTGGCCATCATTATAAACAGTAGCTTTATGTTTTATTGCTTTGGAATTGCTAAATATGAAAACTTTACTGCAAAGCATAGTCTTCAACTTAAATTCATATTTTCATAGAGATTTAAAATGCTTTTCATGATTACCGGGAAGACAGTTAACATTTTGGTGAAATAAAAATGATTATACTATGTACCTCCTCATGTGAAATGATCATATTTTTCATAACTTATATACACTTCATAGCCTGTTAACGAAGTGCAGTTGTACCTATCACACATTTATACTCTGAATAATTTCTTAGGTCTGAGAAAATGGAAGAGTAAAATTTATAATAGATATTGTGAAATAGGAAGAAAATTGCCAAAAGAGAAGGGAAACTAGGAAAGGATGGCAGAGGAAAGGAAATAAGGGAAAGCAAAAACTGAAGGTAAGAAGGAAAAATGGAAACAAAGGTTATGCATACAGAGGGTGGTGGTTAAAAGGAAGGCAGGGGAATGGGAAAAATGAGAATCAAGTTGTATCATGTACAGGTACAAACCCTTAAGAAAGAATGTGATAATAAATTCTACCTAAAATGTACCACTAAACTCCATAAAAATACAGTTTTAGATTTGAACTGCATTTGTGTTACTTCAAACCCAGGAGTATTACTCTGTATCCAGGAAGTATAATTAAAATTTCAGAAAGTATAACAGAATTTGCTTAGGATTGAAAAAAATTCTCTCAATCCATATCCCTCTTTTCATCTGTTTTAATAAATTCAGAAATTTAAAGCCTATAAGAGGTCCTTAGGTCATGAAATGTGTCCTTGACCGGCATTATAGGATTGCACCTTTTCCTCATTGTAGATCATAAGCTCTCTGCCACAGGCTCCTCACCATGATGTATTTCCTTCACACAGGTCCAAAAATGTTCAAAGGAAACCTGGCTCATGCTCATTTCTGGTTTAATCCTAACTCCTTGTTTGTGAACCAAAGCAAGCATAAAGCAAACAAACATGTAATTTTCTTAAAGGGTTGATGGGCAGATCCAAGGGTATGCTAATGACCTTCTATTTGGATTTTTAAAAAATTGATGGAGTGTATACATTTTAAACAGATTGTCAATTATGAAATAAGATATACATGCTAGAAGTTTGTGGAAATTTGGCTATAAATCTATTTTTTGAGACAAGTTCTCTCTTTGTAGTTCAGGCTGGACCTGAACTTAATATGTAACCCAGGCTACCCTTGAACTTAGGGTGATCCTTCTCCCTCTGCCTCATGAGAGCTGAGATTATAGGCATGTATCACGGCCCTGGCTGCAAGTCAAGTTTTCATACAGTTGGATGGAGGAAGGAAACCTGTCTCTTGCAAAAGTCTACTTTTGGAATTTGCAGTATTTTTACTGTTTTTCCCCCTTTTCAAGTCATTAAAGCTAGCCAATATGATGTAATTTAATCTTCTAATCAAGGTGCAAGTCTCACTGTCAAATATTTAGATTTTGGCCTGGGGATTTAGCTCAAGTGGTACCACAACTACACTGGAAGCACAAGGGCCCGAGTTTTATCCCTGGCACGACACACACACACACACACTAGAAGTTTTGTTAGGAATGTTTGAGCATCAGTTAGGTCTGACTTGTGAACTTTTCATGTTTTAGGTATTGACCAATACTTCTTGGATAAATTTGACTATGGAGACTTGATTGTTAGGTTTCCTTAAATGAATAAACCAGTTCAGTCCTGTTTGGAGCAATGTTGAAATTCCAAGAGGCTGCTAAGTGTGGGAGTGGATCAGTAGCCATTTGCACTTCTCCACGGGCCTGGATTGCAAGAAGATACATGCCGCAGGAGAAGCTTGGCAATGGAAGTTTTGGAACTGTCTATCTGGTTTTAGATAAGAAAGCCAGACAAGGAGAAGAACTGTAAGTAAAAATGCTTCCTACAAAACTCAAGTTGGCTGTTCTGTGTATGTAGCTCTTAGCTGAGTAAGAACACAGAGTAATATACAGCTTGCTGTCTGCATTAAAACAAGAAATTAGCAAAGATAGAAAAATTATTTCCTTGATCTCTTCAGATAGTTTTTCTTTTTCCCCTTGGAGATTGAACCCTGGGTCTCAAATATGCTAGGGAAGTGCTCTATCATTGAGCAACATAACCCCAGGTAAGGTTTAAAAAGATTTCTGCTGTGAAATCTTAAATCACCCAGAGAAAGGAAGTAGTGAAGAATATATGAAAATCAAAATTTTATGTATACCACAACTTAAATTGCAACTACTGTCATTTGCCTTGAATAGGAATTCTTGAATGAGAAATGTTCATAATGACTATATTTTTAGAAATGTTATGAGATGCCAATAAGCAATAACAGGTATACAGAAAGACACATGATGTTAATTTTCCTTGGGTATATAAGCAGTTTTGCAAAATCTGGTTAGAAAGCCTTCAAACTAGATATTTGGATCAAATAGAGATTCTCACTTAAAATTAGCTTATCTTGACTCCTAGTCACCTCCCTTTCTTGAGTTTTGAATGAAACCTCTAAGCTAATCGTAGATAACAAACTCAATACCATTGAATAATACATCCCTTACAGATAGGGGTAAGCTTTCACCTTTAAAGTCCTTTAAAATTCATTGCAGTGAAAATTTAGCTGGAACTGAAGTTAGGATAAAAAACTTGTATGTCAGAAACAGGAGTAGAATGCAGAAGGAAGAATGATCCTTCTTTTCTTTGATATGAGCACCTGTAGATGCAAATGAGCTCTAGAAAGTATGACAGTTTTTGTAGAATGGGAAGTTTCCAAAGGATATTTGGTGTGAGAATGTAATGAGGGGAAGGAATAAATATGATTCGGAAAGAAAATAAAAGAGCATGTATATAGGGGGTGGGTAGGGATATGGGAAAAACGAAAATTAACTTGTGTCATATATTGGTACAAAATCCCCAATGTTATATGTGATTGTGAGATGTATATAAATTGTACCAATAAAGAATTAAAAAAAAGAATGACCCAGGAAATCAGGTCTGAGACCCTGGAAGGCCAAATTTCCATCCCATATTCTGTTTTTTTATTGAGTAGCCTTAAAGTCTTCCAATTTTCACCTTTTTTCCCCTCATTTTACACTGTATTCAAAAACAGATTTAAAATCCATATGATAAGGATTCTCTACTTTATATAATAATTCAAAGCTAAGTGTTATGGATGCTACTGCTTTAAAAATCAGCCTTCTGAGTGTTTTTGTGTCCAGAATTTTTAAGTGGTAATCATCCGGAATTGATAATCTTTAATGTTTCTACCTGATGAATGGTGAAAGACTGGTATTTTTTCTGATGTTCTTAGAACATGCATCATGTCTCCTACTGAAAAGGATTTCCCCCCTTGCTTCCTCCTCAAGCAATCCTTGAGGTGCTCTTCTTACCATGTAAAACAAAATGATAAATTTCTGACAATTACTAGGGAATCTTCATTGAAACATTGAGAATAAGATCTAACTCTGACCCAGGTAAAAGCGTCATTGTAGGATCGTCTCCAATTTGGGCTTTTTCAACTCACAAGGATTATGAAAGGGTTTAGGGTAGTTCAGAGGAGGGCTCAAAAGTTAATTAAAAGGCTGAAAAATAATATAAATGGAAATTAAACTTGAAAGCTTCAGGTCTGAGATCGGTGAGTGTAGAGTGTGTGTATGTTAGGGAGCAGCTATATGTTGGGCTGGTTGGTTGGTAGGTAATTTGTGAGTGACCTTTCTTGTCCCTGAACTAATCTTAAAACACATGGACAAATCCTGATTTTTCTTTGTGGGATGAATGTAATAGTGAGGCTAATGTTCAAATTATTTGGCACCAGAAAATCTAGTCCAGAATACCTGGAAAAGAATAATTTGTTATTAAAAACTCTAAAACAGTACATACAGGCTACATTCAACCTTCTGATGTGTTTCATTTATTCTGCAAGGCACTTCTCTTCAAATCTAAATTAAATTAATTGCGAATGTTTTTAAGTGGGCAGCTCTCAAAAGTTCAGTGTTTCATCTCTGCTAGAAGAGACGTGGGAAACATGTGGTAGCCTTTGGGCCCACGTAGCCACAGGGAGCTGGAGTGAGTTAATGGCTACTCTTTTTAGACAAAGTCTGTATTCCTCAGTTGGCTGTGTTTCTGCCTCTCTTTGTGCCCTTATACCAGTGGCATCATACTTTCCTACTGTCTTCTGATCTTTGAAGACATTTATTTTTGGAACCCTTTGTTCAAATCAGGAAGAGAACAGATATTACAGCTCACTAAATCCTAGAATGTTAGAAGGAAGGAAAGACAGTGTTATCATTGAGCCACTGATTTTGGAGGTAAATAAGTCAAGAAGTAAAGCCAAACCTGTTCTTTGGTTTTCCTTTTTCTGTATAATTCAACAAATATTTTAGGAAAATTTTACTAGTACATGTGCAGTACCTGATCTATTGTTGACTGTGAGGTTCAGGTTATATAACTTCCTAATCTGAGCTTTAATTTTCTCACTTAAAAATAATACTACCTCAGAAGATTGTAATAAGGATTAAATATCTACCTATTTATATAAAATAGATATTACATTCCCTTACACACAATTATCACTCAATAAAAAGCAAGATTCATCTTAATTATTAACAATCCAAGTCAATTCAATAATTAAAGATGCCTAATAAAATTTTAGCTAATCATTGTCTAATGACTGCCATGGGAACCATCTACTGAAGGAAGTTTTCTTTTGTATTTCAACTTTCTAAGTTTGTATTTCTTTTTTTAATTGACTTCTTTATTGGTACAATTTACATACATCTCACAATCACGTATAACATTGGGGAATTTGTACCAGTATATGACACAAGTTAATTCTCATTTTCACCCATATCCCTACCCACTCACACCTCCCCATTCCCTTTATACATACTCTTTTATTTTCTTTCTGTATCATATTTATTCCTTCCCCTCATTACATTCCCACACCAAATTTCCTCTGGAAATTTCCCACTCTATAAAAGCTGTCATACTTTCTAGAGCTCATTTGCATCTACAGGTGTTCATGTCAAAGAGAAGATCCAGAATTTGCCTATCTGTGATCTGTTGATTTCACTTATTAGTATATCCTCCAGGGGTCTCCATTTGCACCTAAATGGATCGATCTTGTCATTCTTTATGGCAGAGTAATACTCCATTTTATAAAAATATGTTTGTATTTCTTGAGATAGGGACTCAACCATGTAGTCCAGGCAGGCCTTGAATACACTGGATAGCCCAGGTTGGCCTTGAAATCTTACTCCTTGTGGATCAGCTTCCAAGTTGCTGGGATTACAGGCAGGACCCACCAAACCTGACTTGCATTTTGCTTTTAGAAGAGAAAATATCTCTCAAAGTAATCTGATTATTAGGTATGTGGCTTAACAGTCCTCTTGTCTTTTAAATCTCTGGCTGAGCAGAAGAAATTTCAGAAGTGAAAGAGAATTCAGAATGTGAACTTTTAGCTGTGTAAGATACCAACACACTAACAACTGTTAGGTTTAAAACTTGTGCAGAGTCAGGAAACTGAATTCATGATTCTCCCCCACCCTGAGTGTTGGTGATTGAACCTGCAGTTTGGAAACACTGCATATTGTTAGCACCACTCACTGGCCAAGCAATCTGGTTAGGTAAAGTTTTACATTCTGTTTAACATATCACAGATGGGGAATTAGTTAAAGGTGAGCAAAAGATGACTAGTTGGTAAAAGATTACTATAAGAGTGTTTCTTTAATAGGTCAGAGTAGATGTGACACACTTCATTGTTGTGGAGACATGCCCTACCTTTTGAGGTAGTGAGGAAGATGTCCGAAACCTTTACATGTCAGACAGTCCCTTGCTATCAGTGTTAAAGAAGTTGATTGATGAGTATGAGCTGAGCTGTAGGAAACTTACTGCTAGGAAACTTACTGATGAAATAAGAGTCATACACCCATGCTTCTAGTTTAATTAACTTGACAAAATGGAAACAGTTGTGTGTATGTACATGGTGCCCTCTGGTTTTTCAGAATATTGTAGTTTCTCACAATATTGTAGTTTCTCATTATTCCACTTGGGGGCACCACTCTACCATTGACATTTTGTGTGCAGTGAAATTCAATTACAATGTAAATATCACATTCCTTTAAATTTTTATTGACTTCTGAATTAGCTATGGGATAAAAAAGCTATAGGCATTACTCTTGATTAGTACAGTTCATGTTTGAGGAGCATTTTTTGGGTGTAAATATCTGGTATTCCTTTTATAGTTATCTTGGCAAAATAAAATTAAACTGTTGAGTAGTGAATGAACTAGAGGCATTTACCTTATTAGATTATAAAATTTATAAAAAATTTTGGGGGGATATTTTTCTTTCATAACTAGAGGTTGGTCTTGTGCGTATAATTATGTTGTCATAATCCTAAAGAATTGTTTTAGTTCTAATTCATAATTTCATGTTTTATTTTGTTAAGTTGTCAAAGTATTTTCCTTTTAGCAAACTCAAAAGATTTTTCAGCTGACACATAAAAGTTGTACATATTCATGGGGTGATATTTTGATATATGTGTACATTTTATAATATTCAAAAAGGATAAGCATGTTCTCAAATAGTATTTCTTTGTGGAAAAAGAAGATTAAAAATCATGCCTTTTAGCTATTTTGACATATACAGTCCATTCTCACTATCTGTAGTTATATTACTATAAAGTAGAACACAAGAATTTATTTTTTCTATTTAACTGTAACTTAGTACCCACTAATCTGCCATCCCAATTTGTCTCCAGCCTCTGGTAACCATTATCCTACTCTCATTTCTTTACTTCTATGAGATCAACTTGTTTAGATTTCACTTATGAGTGAGGTCATATGGTACCTGTCTTTCTGTGCTTGCTTATTTCACTTAATATAATGTTTCTGTCCAGATTGTTGTAATGACAGGATTTCATCCTTTTAATGGCTATGTTAGTCAATACTTACTAGAGTCAGATGTAGAGTACTGCTGATGTCTGTCTGTGTGCTGGAAACCGCAAGAATCCAGTCAAGGGTATGGAGCTCATGATAACATCCTGTGCCAGTTCTTATCCCAAGGATCTGCCCTAGAAAGAGCTAAGGGCCACTAGCGGAAGCTAGAAAGTCCTGCCGGTAGCATTAAGGGATCTGTGCCAGCTGCTATGAGATCTTTGTTGGGAGCCAGGAGATGACATCCAAGATGAAGATGGGATTGAAGCTCTCCTGAAGGAGAGGGCAAGAAGGAAGAAGGCAGCCAAAAGTCCTTTGGGAATAAGCTGCCAAAAAGCAGCTTCTTAGGAAAATCAGCAGCATGCAATCTTTCCCTCCTACTCTCTTTTTATGCTATTCTGGCAACAATCCTCATGTGCATCTTCCATGCCCTGAACCATGTTGATGCAGTTCAGCTGTGCATCCCCACTCACGCTGACCATTAATTAGTCCCCCACAATGGCTGAACAACATTCCATTCTGTGCACACACTACATTTCCTTTATCTGTTCGTCCATTGATGAAGACAGGTTGATTACATTTCTTGGCTGTTGTGAATAGTGCTGAAAACAAGAGAGTACAGATGTGCCTTTGACGTAATTGTCCCTTTCTTTGGATATATGTTCAGTAGTGGGATTGCTGGATCATATAGTAATTCTATTGCTAATTTGCTGAGGAACCTCCATACTTTCTCCCATAAATGTTTGTGCTGATTTATATTCCCTTCCCACCAACAGTATGTAAGCACTCCTTTTCCTCCACATTTTACCAATGCATGTTATCTTTATTATCTGAAGTGATTACTCATTGTGGTTTTGATTTATATTTTTCTGACAAATATTGAATATTTTTCATATACATGTTGGCTATTTCTGTATCTTCTTCTGAGAAGTGCTTCTGTAGATGTATTGTCTATTTTAAAACCAGATTATGTGTTTTATTACTTTTACTAGTAAGTTCAGTTTCTTATATGTTTGAAATGTTAACCTGTTCTCAGAAGTATAGATAAACTCAGACTTTGTTGATGTTGTTGTTATTTTGAAACAAAGTCTTCCTATGTTTAGGCTAGCGTAGAGCTCATTATGTACTCCAGGCTTGAAACTCATTAAGATCCTCCTATGCCACCATGCCTGGATCCATGATGCTATTTCTTAGTTCAAAGCCTAGATTGAACAGTATCTTCTTTCTTGATTTTTCTGGTGGAAATTCTTAAAAAGTTATTATCTAATGGGAAGTAAAAAATGTTCCCAAAATGAAGCCAATGAAATAACTTGTTGATTATTCTCTCAAGCCAGATGAAGGCTCTCATCTTTGTCTTATGACATAAATCCCAAGGGACTATTGGAATCTTCAGACCCTGTGTCCCTATGTGATGAATAGTTCTGAATGTGTTCACTAGGGTTATCCTTAGGGTGCTTCCTTTCCCTGTATTGAAAGCAATATCTACATGTCTTATAAAAAGTACAGATATGCATAAAGAAGTAGGAGAATCATTTATTACCCTCTAAGTTTTGGTCTTTCCTCTGTGCATTATGAGAAGGCTAATCTTCTAAGGAAGGATATGGCATTCACTGACATGACACCTCAGAATTGAAGAATAGGGAGGAAAAGGAACTTTCCATTGAACCCTTTTTTATTCATTTGGAAGTTTGTACCATGTTCAAGATAGGAAAACATAAACTCCCCACTAACCCACAAACTGAAGCAAACAAACAAAAATACTAAATATTGGCCATCATTAATGTTGCCTGCTCTCCAAGAAATTGGAGTCTGGCATAGTGGCTGAATGCCAGAATCACAATAAAGCATTTAAAAAATTACAGGGCTACAGTCATATGCCAGGTGAGTCGGTTTAGTTTGAGTGTGACCAGGCACCTGGAATTCTGAGAGCTTCCTGATGATTTGAATTCATGGCTAGGGTTGAGAATATCTGGTCTGGTGGAAGATAAAAACATTTATAATCATCAAACTAAGTAATTGTAACTTGTGATAACCACTACTGTGAGGGAAAGTCTTGGGTGTTGTGACATATGACAGAACCAGCCAAACTGGCAGGGTGAGATTAGAGGACACAAAGCTTCCCTGAGAATCATTGTTTCAGCTGAGACCTAACTATGGTTCAGACATAGCTGTGCCTTCTGCACTTTATTGGATATCAAAATTGTCTGGAGAACTTTTGAAAATGCATACTATTGGGGTTGTCCCTCTTTCATGTCTCCAAAGCTTTGGGTTTGACAGTCTTGTGGGAAGCTCCTGAGATTTTTTTTTTTTTTTTTTT
>PVIC010059170.1:0-10182 GCA_004025085.1 Thryonomys swinderianus | reverse complement strand
CCCTGAATCCTTTGGGGATAAGAGGTCACTGGGGAATCAGCAAGGTCGGGGGGTAGATGGAGAGTGAAATAGTGTTAGCAGATTTATGAAGATCACCTATACTCTTTTTAACCTCTTAAAAGTTGAAAAACATTATGGCTATATATAAAAAAGACTTACATGTTATGTTTATAGACATAATAAAAAATATGTGGCCGGGTGTAGTGGCTCATGCCTGTAATCTCAGTACTCGGGGAGGCAGAGACAGGAGGATTGCTGAGTTCAAGGCTTGTCTGGGCTACATAGTGAGCTCAGGGCCAGCCTGGACTACAAAGCAAGACCCTGTCTCCAAAAAAACAGTCTGCTTTTAATATAAAGGAATGATATTAAATAATAATAAAGAATCTTAAAAAACTGTATAGGATCACCAGGAGAGATAACTTGGTAATATAGACTTGAATCCAGCTGTGTAAAAGTTCTTTCAGAAAACTGAAATTTTGCCCTGAACTGTTTAGTCTGAATGTCATTTGATGCCAAAGCCATTCACATTATCAGATTGATTAAAACCATCACTTGAATTGCTGCTATCCTAGAGCTAAGAGATGTGGATTCTTGATATTATAGGTTCATGTCTGTTTGTTAGGTTGTCTGAGTGTCAGTTTACCTTTAATCTGTCTGCTAATATTTCCTGAGGCTTTTTTACTAAGATTCCTTTGGTGATCATTACATACACTATTAATTAAATTGATTTGTCTTTGTTCTTTAAGATCTGTTCCATTCTATGGGCAGTACTATCACCTTCCCTTTACAAACTGAATGAAATTTTCTATTTGTGCATGTCTGAAGAGAGGAGTAAAGGACAGAATATGAATTTATGATAAAAAATTCAAAAATTAAGGAAGGACACCTACCTGACCTGAAGGATTTGCTCTTATTCTTTTTGTTTGTTTGTTTGTTTGTTTGTTTGTTTTTTTGAGACATGGTCTCGCTTTGTAGTTCAGGGTGGCTCTGAGCTCACTATGGAGCCCAGGCAAGCCTCAAACTCAGCAGTCCTCCTGACCCTGCCTCCCCGAGTGCTGGGATTACAGGCGTGAGCCACCAGGCCCAGCACTGTGGTATGTGGTATTGATTGCTGGTGGGCGTGGGTGTCCACGCCCAGCATTGTGTGGTTACTGGCAATTGAACTCAGAACCTTGTGCTTGCGAGGCAGGCACCAGAACCCCTGAGCTAACCCTCCAGCCCCCTTTGCTCTTATTTTTTTAAGAGGAAAATTTAAACATCAGTGGATTTTCTTAGATCTAACAGCTAACCAAAGATGACAGCATTCTAAAAATTGTAGAGACAGATGACTAGGGAGTGAATTAACCTACTTGAAGTAACATTGATAGGTACACTTTATAGTAACATCAACAGATCACTAGAAGCTTGTAAATTAACTAGAAAGTTTAAAACTCCTGGGAGGCCTTTTCAGTCAACCATTTTTCAGGGAACCATATGCAACCGTGGCAACCAGTCCCGGTCACATTCTTGGTGTTTCACTTGGACAGCAGCTTACAGTAGAGGTTACCAACTGATTACACATGGCCTGGCAAAATCATAGCAAGAAAAATGCTGCCTTGTTTAGTGTTTGCTTCAACCTGTCCTGCTCAATAAAATGCCCTGCAGTGAGATATCATACTGAAATTCTAGCACAGGATTCAGGAGGAATAGTTAAGGTAACTGACATCTGCAAGAAGGTGACCCAAAACATTGAAATTTCTGTGGATCCATAGAGGTAGAAAAGTCTAGTGATCCCAGCAGTATTTCCCCCAGGAAGTCCTTGTCACCCAAGATGGAGACATTTCTCCTAAACTCCAATTGACTGCCCAGCTAGCAGGACCACTAATGTCTGTATGGAATGTCTATAAGAAGGAGAAGTTCGGAATCTTCACCAAGAACTTGAAGATATTTGCCAGTTTTGTCATATCTCATGTCAATATACAATGCTTTGACATCAAAGTCAAAAGGACCCAGGAAGCTTCAAAACAGAATCTTGAAAATAAAGTATTGTTGGAGGCTGGTAACAAATCAGCAGGAAAAGTACTTGTCTCACCACTTTCACACTTTTTGACCAAGTTATCAGAGAGACCATCAGAGTAAACTCTCCTCATATTTGGCCTAGATTGAGGTAGAATAACCCTTTTGAGATTAGGCTAAAGCATTTGCCCTAACAAATGTCAGACCCAAAAAAGGGAAAAAAAATAAAATCACTACCTTACAGCATGTGGGGAAGCAAGTAGGTACAAATTATCCAATTCCAGTTCCTTCTAGCCTTCAAGGCTCACCTAAGGTGATTTAAAAAATAAAAATAAAAAATTATTTGAAAGATTACAGTCAAGGGGCATAGATGCATTAAATGAAAGTGGTTATTAGTAATCTTGTGAATACTAAGAGGATAAAGGAATATATTAAGCAACTCTGTGCCTAAAGACCTGATAAATGGACTAATTAAACTAACACAAAGAGAAAACAAGCCCATGACAAATAAATTGAACCACTAACCTTCCCCAAAATATGATGGAGGGATAGAGAGAAGTTAATGAGTACAGGCTTACAATTACATAGTAGTAAGAAGTTCTAATGAACTCGTACAGTGAGGTGACTAGTCTTAGTGTAATGTGCATTTTAGACAGCTAAGAAAGTCTTTTTTTAAAGCTTTCATCATGAAAAAATAATGTTTGAGGAGAGTTTAGTTTTACTAGATTTAAACATGCAGTGTATTGGAACATCATATTGCCCCATTTGGGAACATAATTTTTACTTTTATGTATCAGTTAAAATATTTTTTAATGAAAATGAAGCTGGCTCAGTTTCGCTGGTGAATTCTTCCAGAACACATAAGAGATGTTGGAAATTCTGTACAGTTTCTTCTAAAAAATAGTTACAGAGTTTGCCTCTGTTACTTTGAGGCTCACATTACTCAACTATTAAAAGGAATAGTATAAGGGATGTTACAAAGAAGGAATGTCATAAACCAGTGTCTCAAAATAGATATAGAAGTTCTTGACTAAACTTAGTAAGCTGAATCCAACAATATATAAAGAGCAATTAAATATAACCAAGTGTGATTTAATAGAGAAAGAATTACATCCATTTGATAGGACATTTCCAGTCCCACAAATGCACTATGAAGCTTTGAAAAGGCATGGAGGAAAATATAAGTGGGTATTACTAAGTAAAAAACTCAGTCTGAAAAAGCTAGATAGTGTATGATTCCAATAACAGGATATTCAGGAAAAGTCAAAAACATCAATAGTTGAAACGAAGTTGTGTATTGGTTGAGCAAAGCAGATTTTTAGAACTGTGAAACTACTGTGCAGTGCTGTAAATGTGCATATATTACATCCATTTGTCAAAATCCATAAAGTACAACACAGTGAACATTATTGTGCAATCAGGCATCATTTAACAAATGAGATACATTGAGAAATGCTTTGTGGTGATTTTGTTGTGTGACCATAGAGTTTTTACACACTTAAAGCTCAGTTACTTAACATGACCCTTGTAATAAATCAGGAGATGAAGGTGTATTTGAGGCTGCTATTGGCATAATACAGTTTTATGCTCTACAGTGAAAAATTTAAAACAGTACTCTTTAATAAAAGCTCTATAGTAAGGTTACAGGTGACCGGTTACAGCTCTATAATAAGGTTACAATATTACAGGTTAGTAATACTGTATAATCTTTCAATATCAAATTTCTTTTTCTGGCAAAATCTTTCTAGCTTTTGGAATAAACTGTACATTTCATCATGCTACTGTTAGTACACCAGGCTACTTCTATCTATGTCTGTAATACTCACTGATGCCACCTTTCCTCATCCTTTTCTCCAACTTACTCTTGCTACTTCTGCTAATGACCATGCTACTCTCAACTTTCTGTGAGATTAACCTTTTTCACATTTCTACATATGAGTGAGATTATGTGCTGTGTCTTTCTGTGCTGACTAACTCAATTTAGCTTAATGATCTTTGATTCCATTCATGTATTTCATATATGTATGGCATTCCCTTGTATATTCTGCATATTATTTCTTTCATCAGTCACTTGGGAACACTTAGGATATTGAGGTTTCTTGTCTGTTGTGCTATAACAGACAGATAGGTAGGACAGATATCTTTTCTACATACTGATTATACATTTCTTTTAGATATTTAACCATAGTGGAATTGCCAAGTCATATTGTCACTTTTCTAGTTTTTCAAGCAACCTCCTTTTTTTCCATGGTACCTGTACAACTTTGTATTTCCTCTAACAATGCTCAAGAATTCCCTTTTCTCTACATTTCTATCATCACTTGTTATCCTTAGTCTTTCTGATTATAGCGATTCTTTGAGGGATGTTGTGTATCTCATTGTCATTTCAATGTGTATTTCTTTGATTAGTGACATTGAGCATTTTTTCATATATCTGCTAGCCATTTATATGTCTTCTGAGAACTCTTTAAATCTATGGCTTGTTTCTTTAATTGGGATTTTTAAATGTTTGCTGTCAAGTTTATGGAGTTCCTTATGAATTATTGGTATTGACTCCTTGTCACATGTATAAATTGCAATTACATTTCTACTGTATACTATCTGACTAGGAATGGTGGCACGTGCTATTCCAGCACTCAGGAGGCTAAGATACCAGGATCACATGCTTAAGACTAGTCTCCCATATATAGGGAGATTCTTTCTCCAGAAACAAAATAAAACAAAAAGAACATGTCGTATGAAAAAATTGAAAACCTGACTTCAGTTTGTGCAATTTTTCTTTCTTTGTCTTGCCTGTTCTCTCTGACTAGGACTTCCAGTACAATTTTTAGTAACTGTAGGAAAGTGGATTTCTTTGAGAAGGAACTTTTAACTCTTTCCCACTTGATTTTATATTATCTGTGGGTTTATTATTGATGACCTTTCTCATGTTTAGGTATGTCCTTCTGTATCTGGTTTATTTTGTTTTTATTATGAAGCCATGTTAAAATTTAAGAAATGCTTTTTTGGCATCAGTTTTTTCTTCGTTTTTACTTTTGAGACAGGATCTCACTTTGTAGTTCAGGTTGGCCCTAAGCTCACTATGTAGCCCAGGGAAGCCTTGAACTCACAGCGATTCTAGTGCCTCTGCCTCCCAAGTGCTGGGACCATAGGCATGAGCCACCACACCCAGGATTGTAGTGTGTGGTACTGATTGCTGGTGGGTGTATTGTTATATGTGGTTACTGGGAATCGAACCAGGAACCTTGTGCTTTCTAGGCAGGTACTGAAACCATTGAGCTAAATCTCCTGACCATGTATTTTTTTTTTCTGTTGATGTGATGTGTCACATTATTGCTCTGCATGTATTATTCTTACTGCCCTGGAGTCAATCCCACTTGATCATAGTAAATAGTATTTTTAAATATGCCGTTAGGTTTGTAGTGATAGACTTCTGTTGAGGACCTTTCTTTCTCTGTTCATCTTTTGGCCTGTAGCTTTCTTTTTGTTGTTTTGAATCTGTATCTGTTTTGGTAACAGGACAATACTGGTCTCATAGGAGTACCTCCTGTTCACTTTTTGGGAATGATTTTAGAAGAAGGGGTATTGTTCTTCTTTAAATGTTTACTAGAAACCAACTGTGAAGCTAGTTGGTCTTGGGGCTTTCTTTAATGATGGGGATTTTTTTTATCATTGATTCAGTTTCATTACTCATGGTTCTGCTGATCTTTTGTGTTACTTTTAGTCTCTGTTTCATTTATTTCTGCTCTGGTTTTTATTTTTTCTTTCCTTCTACTAGTCTTGACTTTATTTGGTATTCCTAATTCCTTGAGACCTAATGATTGCATGTCTATTTGAAATCTTTCTGTTTTCTTGATACAGAGGTATTGATTATTATCATCTTCCCTGTTAGTATTGTTGTGTTGTTTTTGTAGTATTGTTAGTATTGTCTAGGATTTGGTATACTCTCTCTCCTTTCTCATTTTTTCCAAGAAATTTTAAATTTCATTCCTGATGTCTTCCTTGATCCACTGGTTGCTCAAGAATAACTTGTTTGGTTTTATTTTCATGACAAACCCATAGTATAAATAATATAAAGAGAAAAAACTAATAGATTATAATAAACATAGAGATAGCTATTTTGCAAGTAGAAAGGGGACTACTAGATAGAAGTGGAGGAAGGGAGAGGAGAAGAAGGGGAAATAAAAAGAATTAAGTTGTGTTTTTTTTTACATATGCCAACCCCCCCATGATAAAATGGTAATAATTATGAACTGGAAATGCATACCAATAAGAAATTTTATTAAAAAGTTGTTTAATTTCCATTTGTAAATTTTAAAAACATTACTTACTATTAAATTCTAGATTTATTGCAATGTGATCAGAAATGATACTTAACATGATATTGATATAATTAATTAAGTATTTTCTATGACCTGACTGGTGACGGCAAACATTTTAGAGACCAAGTGCCCAACAGCAACCCAAAACCCACTTACATGTCACAAAGTACTAACGCTGCAATTAAACCTTAATACTGAGGTTTTAGTTTAGAAAAAGTAACTCATACATTAATATCTTTTATCTTCAAAAGAAATACAGTAACAGCTTTCAATGTTGCTAAGGTCTTTTTAGTGAAAGGTAAAAGTTGTATTTTGCGTGCTTCTGCCCAATTAGTGTGAACTTTGCTGCTATGTGAATGTTTATAATTTGTCAAAATGCTTCATAGTTTGAAAGCACACATGCAACACTCAGGTCATCTGTTAGTCTGTTTCTTGTGTCAGATTTGATATAATCCAAAGCTGAAGACAGCTGTGCATAACCATGACATCTAAACAAAGTAACAAAGGCAATTCCAAGTGCTTTCTTTGATTTAACATTACTGTGGGGCCGGAGGGTTAGCTCAGTGGTTCCTGCGCCAGCCTCACAAGGGCAAGGACCTGAGTTCGATCCCCGGTAATCACATATAATGCTGGGCGTGGAGACATGTCCACCAACAATCAACACCGCATACCACAATGCCGGACATGGTGGCTCATGCCTGTAATCCCAGCACTCGGGAGGCAGAGACAAGAGGATTGCTGAGTTCACGGCGGCTTGCCTGGGCACCACAGTGAGCTCAGGGCCAGCCTGAACTACAAAGCGAGACCCTGTCTCAAAAATAAAAAAATAAAAAAAAATAAAAAATAAAAAAAACATTACTGTGGCAGAGAATTCCACACTTCCCGGATTTCATTTTAAGAATTACAACTGTGCTATCCTTTGTCATCCCTCCACATTATCTTCTCTATTTTCTTAAACATTTAATACAGGTAATATAATTTATTTTTCCAGATGTAGCTTTCTTGAAATAACTCCATTTTTTGGACTGTTTAAAATCTAACCAGTGAGGCAGGAAAAAATCAGATTCTCCAAATTTGGCTTTATCTGAAGAAGTAAGAGAACAGGGGATTGTCTGCATCTTAAAAACTGTAAAACTCTTACTAAAATTGTACTTTGCAGTTGCTACAATGCTAGAAAATTCCTTGTATATTTCCTTATGGCTTGTAGGATTGTCTGCAAGTGTTGAATTTTCTAAATTCCTTTCTAGATTTGGAAAATATTTCAGCTACTCACTTTCAAGATCTCTTTCAAAAACCTGCAGTTTTCACTCAGATGTTTTCATTTCACAAAATATCCTTTCTGCTGTTTTCCCTACACATAGTCTTTTTTCTCCAGTACATTGAAGGGGAGTATAAAATCTGTAAGAAACATGAAGTTGTTAAGTCAGGCCAAATCTGTGAGCTGTGACATTTCCTGCCTTTTTTCATTCATAAAAAGCCCAACTTCATCCAACCAGGACACAAATTTCTCCAGCACTCATCCTCTATTCAGCCACCAGACATTACCGTACAGAAGTAATGCATTATACTGTGCCTGAACTACATCAAGAAGCACTTGAAAAGGTTGAAAATTAAAAGCATAAGCCATAATGGAATTCAATATTTTTGTGAGATCTTTAAGGGTATCATCCAAATTTTTTTGCTGCTTTCTCTGTCACAAATAGCTTTTTGATGTATAATACAATGAAACTGAATGACTGTGCTATTTAACAAAGAACTTTATGAAACTATGCAAGATGCCCTGTCACTAGTAATTGAAAGGACTTCTTTTTTGGTCTTAAGTTTTATGACAAAAATGCTTGCATCACAACATTGTAGATATCCATCTATTGTGTTCTTCCTGGAAAAGATACCAGGTCTTCTCTTTATGTCACCAAGAGCATAACACAAAATTACTGCTAGGCATGCATGATAATTTATATCTATGCTTCCATCCAAGTACATGGAGTAACATACAGTCTTTTATAAATCAGTGGTGAGTTGCTGACTAACATCATTTGCCATGAGCAGGACTTGATCTTTAACAGTATTTCTAAATAGTATCTCAGAGATGTGTTGCATAATTTTATCCTTGTTTGGGAAATCATGAAGAAAGGAATTACTCCCAGAAAATATGGCCATGTTTTTGCTTAACATGTTTTACTATGCTAAGTAAAATTTAAAAGATGGCAACTGTCAGATGATTTGTGTTAGAAAAATAATTACAAAAACAAAGGTATGAGTGGGCCGGAGGGTTAGCTCAGTGGTTCCGGCGCCTGCCTCGCAAGCACAAGGACCTGAGTTCAATCCCCGGTTACCACATATAATGCTGGGCGTGGTGGCTCACGCCTGTAATCCCAGCACTCGGGAGGCAGAGAAAGGAGGATTGCTGAGTTCGCGGCGGCTTGCCTGGGCACCATAGTGAGCTCAGGGCCAGCCTGAACTACAAAGCGAGACCCTGTCTCCAAAAAGCAAAAAAAAAAAAAAAAAAAAAAAAAAAAAAAAAAAAAAAAAAAAAAAAAAAAAAACAAAGGTATGAGGAATGATACTTCTTCAATTTTCTTTCAAGAAACTCCTTTCTGTTTCACCAAGTTTGTGGTTGGTGTCAAAATGCTGATATTTGATGTTCAACACACAGCACTTGTACTGCACAAAATATGTAATGTTTTCCCATTGCATTCAGTCACTCCAGATGACTGCCCAGTACTCTTGGAATGATCTTTCACTATGCTCTTTTTTTTTTTTTTTTATGTACTTGTTTTCTTTTTAGTGCTCAAGACTTGAGATCTACATTTTTTTTCTAAAAAAGTGATGCACCCAACACACATCTATCCCTATACCAAAAAATAGCTAACACTGTTAGTTAACACTGAGGAATTGGTTATTCCCTGAATCAACAATTTATGACAGTGTTCCTCAGCTGGGGTTCCTCTTGAATTAGCTGATCACCAGTGTGAGGGGATACTGTTCCACTGAATAGCTTTTGGCCTAATCTGAAAAAAGATACCTAAGTGTATTTCCTCTTGTTGGAGACTTCTGCTAAAATCACAGCCAGTCCAAGCAAATATATGTATCCTTGCTCTTGTTTCCTTAAATTCTCCACAAACAACTAAATACGGTGCTGCATATTCAAATATGCCAGAAGGGACAGCACAACTTTAAAAGAATGTCATCTTTGCTAAATATTAAATATTAAACCAGTTTTTTGTAAGAAAGCTCAAAGCTAAAATCTTGTGTTAATGAATATATTAAAACTCACAGTACAAGCAAATCTGCCTGCCTGTCTTTGGCAAAGCACTGACCTGCAGCGTGAAAGCTCAGACCAGTGTGAATAATGAATTGCAGCTTGTGCTGTCATTGCTGGGCACTAGTACTCCTTTCCAAGCATGTGCATGGCCCCTCTGCATGCTATTATCTGATGCTCAGTGCTGTGGCAGTGCTGGGGAACTTGGCTCACGTTCCCACAGAACAGCATGTATGTATAGGTTTGCCACCACTGATCTGTACTTAATGTTCCATGTGCTGTTGAACAGAATGAGTATTATGGAACTTTCAAATCAAATTCTCTATAGATGTCTGTTAGGTCTGTTTTGCCTAGGGTGCACTTTAACTCCCTTTAAGTTTGAGTCATTTAAATTAAAAAAAAAACTGGAATCTCAATGTTGTTTTCATTTGCATCTCTCGAATGACCAGAGATGTTGAGCATTTCTTCATATGTTTCTTGGCTGCTTTGATTTCTGCCTCTGAGAAGTGTCTGTTCATTTCAGTTGCCCATTTTTGAATTGGGTCTTTAAACTTGGGGAGGCTGATCTGTTTGAGTTCTTTATATATTGTCGATAATAGCCCT
>PVIC010059169.1:0-10211 GCA_004025085.1 Thryonomys swinderianus | reverse complement strand
TGATAGCTCAATCTTGGAAACAACCCAAATGTCCATCAACTGGAGAGTGGATAAAGAAGATGTGGTTTTTTATAAAATGGAGTATTACTCTGCCATAAGAAATGACAAGATCGATCCATTTAGGTGCAAATGGAGACACCTGGAGGATATACTAATAAGTGAAATCAATAGATCACAGATAGGCAAATTCCGGATCTTCTCTTTGACATGAACACCTGTAGATGCAAATGAGCTCTAGAAAGTATGACAGCTTTTATAGTGGGAAATTTCCATAGGAAATTTGGTGTGGGAATGTAATTAGGGGAAGGAATAAATATGATACAGAAAGAAAATAAAAGATCATGTATAAAGGGGGTGAGGAGGTGTGGGTGGGTAGGGATATGGGTAAAAATGAGAATTAACTTGTGTCATATACTGGTACAAATTCCCCAATGTTATACGTGATTGTGAGATGTATATAAATTGTACCAATAAAGAATTCAAT
The DNA here is from genome assembly GCA_004025085.1 of Thryonomys swinderianus. Classification (NCBI taxonomy): domain Eukaryota; kingdom Metazoa; phylum Chordata; class Mammalia; order Rodentia; family Thryonomyidae; genus Thryonomys; species Thryonomys swinderianus. The sequence continues at coordinate 9,727 of PVIC010059169.1, read as the reverse complement.
TAAAAAAACTAAAAACAAAACAAGAACATGATCCCTGAAAGATGTCACCAAAGAAGACAAGCACATGAAGATACATAACATTTTTAGTCACTAGGGAAATGCAAATTAAAACCACAGTGAGATACCTCCTCACTCCCATTAGAAAGTGTAAAATTATAAAGACTAACCACACCAAGTATTGAAAAAGATGTTGAGGAGCTGACACTGTCTCATATAGTGGCAGAAACTTCCAACATCCTCTAAAAACAATTCATTGGTTTTTCAAAAAGTTAAACATAAGTTTGTATGACCCAACCATTTCTCTCCTGCACTTGCACAAGTGAAATGAAAGCATCTGTTCAAGTAAACTCTTCCGCTGGAAAATTCATTCAGAGCGGCAAGTTTACTATCTAGAAGATTCTCAACTTGAGGTAACTTTGCTTCCTAGGGGATATTTTGCAATGTCTGGAGAAATTTTTGATTGTCACAACTGGGAAAGAGGGGTTCAATTGCCCTATTGTGGTTAGCAAACCCAACTATGCATGTTCTTATCATTTATTAATTAATTTGAAACAGAACAGCACTAAATTTGAAGACCATAAGCTTTTTATCATCCTAACTCTAGTAGGACTTATTTTGTACATAACTATTTATAAGATGCTATAACTAGACTCAGTGCTTCCTATCCTTCTACCTTTGAGAATCTTTCTTCTTTCCTTCTGTGAGCTATATCTTTACAAATTTTGGTGTTATTACAGTTACTCCATCAATCTAGTGTTATAACACTGGAATCATATCATGGCAGTTAACCACAAAGACAGCACACAATTGTGTAAATCACTCCTGTCCAAGGCCACTGCTATTGATGCACTTCCTCTTAGTTTTGCCCATTGAAGCCAAGGCCATTTAACAATCCAAGCGCAGATAAGGTGTTCTGAGTTCTCTTTATACTACTTGTGAGTCTGACAAGATGAATATCTGGTAAAGGATATGAACAGGTGATAGTAAATGAGAGACTAAAAAAGACTTCATGAACTGATAAGAAAAAAAAAAAGCCGAGTCTGAGTAGCAAAATTGGGGGCATAGAGAAAATCCAAAGAAAACTTGGGAACAACCATTCCAAGTACTGGATTAATGAGTCCAGTGGAAGAAGGCAAAGAGGGAAAGGAAGAAGAAAGAGGCTCTAAGGTGAGTTTCTGGAGAAACAATTCAAGAGTCCAAGGTATGAAAGTAGAATGAGAGGAGCAGAAGGAAGAGAAAACAGAGGATGAGAGGAAGAAAGAAAGTGGAAAGGACAAGAGAAGAGAAATAAGGGGGGAAGTAAAACAATTTAAAATGGTCTTCATGCATAAAGCTTGTGGTAATTGATCCAGTGTAGAAATTATCAACATGTCACTATATCTAGGCTATAGATTCTTCTGCTGATCTCGGCTATTAAAAAAAAAAGTAGAGTGTGAGAACAAAAGAAAATCTATCTTTAACTGAAATTTTGCTTGAATTTCTGTAATTCCTTAAGAATATGACATTGTGTTAAGTAATAGAAAAGACAATATCAAAACAGCTCTCTTTCTTCCCAAAATGGGCATTTTGATCTAGCTTTAACTAATCTCTCAGTTGAAATTTCTTTGATTTTAAACCCACCACTTGAAATTGACTACTGCTAAAAAAAAATCACAAAATGAAATTTAGAAGAAATACAGATTTGTTATAGATTATAAACATTATCTGTCACTATCGGGATTCATAAACCAGAGCTGAGGACATAAAATAGCAGTTTCAATTGAACTGTCTAGACAACAGGAAATGATCAAAGCTACATGAGAAAAATAAGGCCAGTTATTCTATAAGTGTCATATAAAATTGACATAGATTTATCTGTTTTTGTACTAAAAAATAAGTACAAAGTAGCTAAGCAATGAGTGCGGCCATATTCTTTTTAGAAGAGGAGCAGGAAAGTGTTTTTACTTAAATGCTAAGAACTAGCTTAGTAGAATAACTCATTCTCCACTTTGTTGACAATTCCTTTCAGTTGATCTCTATAAATTGCCACTTGCCTACTTCCTCTGATATTACTTTCATTTATTTATGTTTTATCTTCCCAGTTAGATATAGTTCCCTTGATTATATCTGTGTATATCACATGTATCTTGTGTGTGTAACATTATTTTCAGTACATATATGTGACACAGTGTGTCAGTTCTTGCTATTACAGTGGTTGTGTGGTATGAAGTTACATGGAACATGGCATTAGTGAATAATGAAATTTCCCTCCAGGCAAAAGACAATATTAGGCTCCTGAGAGGCCCTCCAGAATTTTTGTCAGCTATCAATGCACAACCTTGTGTTATGCATTGTCTTAGTCATTTTTCCTCATCACTGAAACAAAATACCTGATACCCATAAATTCATAGGAGAGAGTTTATTTTGACTTATGTTTTATAGATTTCAGTCCATTGTGACCCAGCTCCAAGAAAGAAACAGCATGGCAGAGGGCATGGCAGATAAGCTGTTCATGGCATGGCAGTCAGAAAGCAGACTGAGGGAAGGAACCCAGGAAGGAGACAAGCTTTTTCAGTGACCCATCTCTTCCAACCAGGTCCACCTCCTTGAAGTACGTTCAGTTTTGGATGCATCAGTGGTTTAATCTGCTGATGAGTATAGCACCTTCCAGAAGCCCAACCTCTGACACATGAGTCTTTGGGGAATATTCCAGATTCAAACCATGACACACATGTCTCTGTCTGAAGACCCTACTTAATATATATTGTTGATTCATTAGCAATGAACTCAGAGACAATAGCACTGTAGTGCAAACCTAAGTCAAGCTTCTCTAACACGTATTTTCTCTACAAATCATATTTAGTCTTCTAAATATACTTCATACTCAGAGGCCATTTTAAGCAGTAAAATCACCAAGAGAAAGTACAAAAACGTGAAACAGTGTAGCACTAAGTAAAATCACAAAAAAAAGATGCTTGTTTATTGTAGGAAAGCTGAAACAAGAAGGCAGAGCATCACCTTGTGCAACCTCAGAGCAGTTGGGCAACTTAAATTTGTGCATATCTACAAGAACTAAAAAGCACATAAACCATTAGTCTTGGAGTAACAAATAACTTTTAGCAAATATGAGAATTTGTAGCTACAGAATCTCCAAATAGTCAAGACTAACTGTATGCATGTATTCTACACAGAAAGCTTCTAAAACACCGTTTTGCAAATATCAAGAGCACTATCCCGGTTCATTCTGCACATCTCACCAAAGACCTGAATCATTCCTTTGTGTGGCATCTCTATGCTGTGTATATGCTCTCTAGCAATGTAGTACCTACCTTAATTATCACATCAACTTTTAGGTATCATAGGGTTGTGTTCAGGTAACCATTATTTTACTTAATAATAGCCCCAAAGTATACAAATATTAATGTCAGCAATTAGCAGGAGCCAAAGAGAACCTGCAGTGTTTCCTCAAAATGAAAAGTTGAAAGTTTTTTACTTAACAAAGATTTTTTTTTAATTTTGTATGCTGAGCTTGCTGAGATCTGTAGTAAAAACAGATACGTTCTCAAAACTGTGAATAAGAAAAAAAACCTCAGGCTAGTTTCACTGGTGCCTCAAACTGTGAAAATTAGAATAACGGTAGATAAGTACTTAGTAAAGATGACTAAGACCCTAAAATGTGGAAGAAAGGGATAAACAGAAAATGTATTCTAATTGTGACAAGTTGTGTCATAAAGCACTGAGTTTCAAAGACTCCAGCAAAATCAGTGACACCAAACTATTTGCTGCATGAAAAGGGACAGTTGCACTGATTCAGGTTTGGGCCAAAGAATATAAAAATTACTGATGATGCTAGAGAAGCCATTGCCACATTTCTGGCAGAGTTAAAAAAAAGTTTGATAACAAGAAAAGATAGCATTCGAGTCAAGTCTTCAACTCAGAAAAACCAAGCTCACTAGAAGAAGATGCCAATAGAAACACTACATTCATAAAAGAGCAAAGGAGGCACCAAGACCTACATACAGAAGGGCAGATTAACACTAGTACTATGTGGTGATACTTCAGGATTTAAAGCCAGGTATAGTGTAGTAGTGTATAGAGCTAAGATCCTTCATTAAAACCAAAACTATCTATTCTGTCAAAATAATCCAAAAAGTGTACGGAATGAACATTTTCTTTTTAGAGTAGTCACATTGATGCTTCATCTTAGCAGTGGGAAAAAAATACTTAAGAAGGAAGGATAGGAATTTAAAGTCTTGTTACCATAGACAGGATAGTTGGCCATCCTATACATGTTTACTATGAAAATGAAAGCATAAAGGTTGTATTTTTACCTCCAAATATGAACTCATTGCTTCAGCACCTTGAGTACAGCATTAACTGGTTTGTGAAAACCACACACACCTTCCTGGTGTCTTACCACATTTGATTAGTAATTGATGCAAGAATAAATGGGTAGAGTTAAGTACTATCCACAGGTTCAGAAACCCATTCCAGGTCTTTGAACATGTTCTCCACAGAATTACCATGGTAGTATTCTGCACAGCAAAATCATGATGCTATCAATATGAAGTTCTCAGTTTTAAGAACTTAATGGTGTTTTGCATGTTTGTTTTTTATTTTTTAAAAAACCATATACAAAGATTTAATTCAACATAGTAACTTCAGAATTTATACTGAGGTAGATGAAAATGCCTAGTATATAGTAAGTACTCAAAAAATGTTAAATTCTCTGTGTCTAGATTCATGTTATTCTCTATTTTTCCTTTTTTCTTTTCATTTTAGGAGCTTAAATTATCTAGTGTATGAATAAATGTGGAAAGAAGAACTTCGGTTTCAGGATAAACTTCAGTTTCAGGATACTATATGACATAGCATCAATTAAGATACACCATTCTGGTTTGTTCTGTTTTGTTTAGTTGTTCTTTGCTTTGTTTTGTTGTATTGGGGATTAAACTCAAGACCTTGTGCTTATGAGGCAGATGCAGGAATCACTGAGCTAAATTTCTGGCCACCATTCCATTTTTTGTGGTAATATTTTCTGTAGTTTTACTCAGAGTTTCAAAGGTTTTTAAGCTTCAAGAGGAAATAGGGGAAGACATAAAGTCTATATAAATTTTAAAGACTACAGCAAATGATGTCCCAAAACTAGTGACATTCAACTTTTGCTGCATGAAAAGGGACAGTTACACAGATTCAGGTTTGGGCCAAAGAATAAAAATTACCGATGAGGTACCAGGCGTGGTGGCTCACACCTGTAATCCCAGCTCTTGGGAGGCAGAGACAGGAGGATTGCTGAGTTCGAGGCTTGCCTGGGCTACATAGTGAGCTTAGAGCCAGCCTGAACTACAAAGTGAGACCCTGTCTCAAAAAAAAAAAAATTACCGATGAGGAAATTTAGTGATTTTAACAATAAAAATAAATACCATATGAAGAAAATGCTCAATGTCACTGGTAATTCGAGAGATGCAGATGAACACAACACTGAAATTTCATCTCCCTCCACAAAGAATGACTGCTATTGTAAAATTAACATCAATAAATGCTGGCAAGGCTGCAGGGAGGAAAGAACCCTTCTCTGCTGTTGGTGGGAATGTAGACTAGTACAACCATTATGGAGATCAGTGTGGAGATCCTCAAAAAGCTAAGATTAGAGATCCCATTTTACTCTGTTATTCCCCTGCTAGGAATATACATGAAAGAATAAAAAGAATCATATCATACCAACAAATGTATGTGCACAGCACATATGTTCATAGCAGCTCATTTTGGGATAGCTAAATCTTGAAAATAATACAAATGCCCATTAACTGGAGGCTGGTTAAAGAAGATGTGGTTTGGGCCAGAGATTTAGCTCAGTGGTTCCGGTGCCTGCCTCGCAAGCGCAAGGTCCTGAGTTTGATCCCGGTAACCACATACAATGCTGGGCATGGTGACTCACGCCCACCAACAATCAACCAGAGATCAGCACCACATAACACAGTGCCAGGTGTGGTGGCTCACGCCTGTCATCCCAGCACTCGGGAGGCAGAGACAGGAGGATTGCTGAGTTCGAGGCTTGCCTGGGCTACATAGTGAGCTCAGGCCCAGCCTGAACTACAAAGTGAGACTCTGTATCAAAAAAAAAAAAAAAAAAAAGAAGATGTGGTTTTTCTAGAAAGTGGAATATTATTCTTCCATGAAGAATGATGCGTTTTAGTCATTTATATTTAAATGGACATATCTTGAGGTCACACTCATAAGTGAAATAAATAGGTCACAGATGTGTAAATACCATATCTTATCTCTGATATGAGAATTTGAAGATTAACTGAGTTCTAGAATGTATGATGGATATTGTGAAATAGAAAAAATTCAAAGGAAACAGGGTAGGGTACATAGTGAAAAGAAAAAATATGATGTTAAAAAAAGAAAGAAAGCATGGGCCGGAGGTTTAGCTCAGTGGTTCCGGTGCCTGCCTCGCAAGCGCAAGGTCCTGAGTTTGATCCCTGGTAACCACATACAATGCTGGGCATGGTGACTCACATCCACCAGCAATCAATACCACATACCACAGTGCTAGGCATGGTGGCTCATGCCTGTAATCCTAGCACTCAGTAGGCAGAGACAGGAGGATTGCTGAGTTCAAGGCTTGCCTGGGCTACATAGTGAGCTCAGGGCCAGCCTGAACTACAAAGTGAAACCCTGTCTCAAAAAACAAACAGAAAAGAGAGAAAGCATATGTATATAGGGAGTAGGGATTGTAGGGTGGATGGGGGAATGGGTAAAAAAGAGAATTGTTGTGTCATATATTGGTACAAATTCCCAATATTGAATGTGATTGTGATGTGTATATAAAATGTACCAATGAAGAATTCAATTTTTAAAGTTAAAAATAAATAGCAGTTATAGTGTCAAAGAACACATATCTGTGTGTTTAAGTTTGTATTCTAGAGAAATATTAATTAAGGTTTAAGTTTGTATTCTAGAGAAATATTAATCAAATTAAAGTAATAACATAATGACTAAGGCTATGTCTTGTAAAATGTGTTTTTGTTGTGTTTCGTTTGTAGTACCAGAGAGTGAACCCCTAGGACCTTGCACTTGTCAGGCAGGCACAATGCCACTGAACTGAATCCCCATCCCTGTATAATGTATTTTAAATATTATTTTATTACTATTTCACTACTAGTTTCAGAGATAAGGTACTATTAAAAATATAAGTCAACAGACTCCAGTAGATTTTTGCCTTTGTCGAACTTATGCAATAATTTTTCACCAAACAATTGCCTGAAGACATTTTCCCTGGGCGATTGTTTTACTACAAGCACTTTTTGATTTCTGAGCCTATTGATAGGAAGCACAACTCACTTGGTACTTAACTATGGCAGTAAATTTGTTGTGGGAATGGCAATTTGTTGGATAATATAATTGGGTAATTTGACTTGCCACCTTCATAGGACGTCTACAACCATTCAATCTTTTTCTTGATCTCTGTGTCATTAAAATGAAAATAAATCAAAATGATTTTGATCAGAGAAGTGCTTTGAAATTCTAATTCAAAAATAATTGGTGAATTCCAGGTGTGGTGGCTCATGCCTGTCATCCCAGCACTCGGGAGGCAGAGACAGGAGGATTGCTGAGTTTGAGGCTTGCCTGGGCCACATAGTGAGCTCAGGACCAGCCTGAACTACAAAGCGAGACCCTGTCTCAAAAAAAAAAAAGTGCAATAATATCAAAGATCAACAGCAAAATTAGTGGTAGGATACATGTATCTATTGAATGTATTCTACTGAATCTTTCTTCTACTGAAATCCCACTAAAATTACAGAAATAGATTTTGTTAAGGCAGAAATACACACATGACATGCACTCACGCACACACACACGTATACACACGGACAAATAGTAGATAACAGAAGTAACTCTGGATGCTAAAAATCAAGCAAAAGAGGCACAAACAAATCAGCAGGCTTAAGTCCACATAACCAGGCTAAAGAGTTGAGGATCAAATTGACTCATATGATGCTGTGAAGTCTCCAGAAACGCCCTATTAGTGCCTCTGAAAATAGGGTGAAAGGGGGACCCAAATAAAGAGGATTTAGTGGTCTACATAATCAACTTCTTAGAGCCTCAAGTTGTTCTTCTCCACGGGAGTGAAACAAAAACAAAACAGCTATTCTCAAAAGAGAGCTAAAGTCCACTCTCCACACTGAGGTTTCTCGGTCCGAACAGTGGGTTTACATGAGCGCAACAAGGGAACGTGTTACTGAGGCTGTTTCTTCCTCCACTCAGCTTGGAAATCCCGGCCAGTGGGCTCCCCCTTCCAGGCAGGAGATGAGACAAGTCTTTAGAGAATATGACCTACTCGGGAGGAAACACCTGACAACACTTTATAACGGAGGTTGCTCAACTCATCAGCCCAGACCTATTGCTTGACAGCAACAACCTTGTGCATCAGGGCTTCCTGTCTGCAGTTCTTTTCCAATCCACTTTTTAACGTTTTAATCTACCCTGTGTGAGTATACAATCAGAGTTAGCAAACATGCAAGGAAATGGTCTATCACTACACAGTGAGTGAGTGAGAGAGAAGAAGCCAAAACAAACAGAACAGTAATTTGGGAGAAACAAGAGACTATGGAGAGGGCAGATATAGTCCCCCCAAGAAAACTCTACTATTAACCAAGAGAATATCTCACAACAACAAAATATGGAAACATGAATATTACAAAACATATGCATGAGGGAAAACCGTCAGCAATTTAAAAATCAAGAAAAACCCAAACAGATCTCTCACAAAGCTTCTCGATTAGAATGGCCTCAAATATCCCAAGAACAGCCTTGAAACTGAAAGGAAAACTCTATACACAGTCTGCTTATCAACCCACTGTGAGGCTAACATAGAGATATTCTTAGACATGCAAAATTTTATTTCCCATATTTTTTCTCAGAGAGCTATTTTGAAAGTTTATGAATGAGTGAACCAAGGATGAGAAAAAATATTAGTTTTAGGAACAGGAAATCTAGTCCAGAAGATAGGGGAGGGGGATCGTCAGGCAGGAAGGGCAGCTGGTTGGGACTGAAGAAGGATGCAGAGGGACTTCCTCAGGAATGTCAGGTCAATAAATTCCTCACTGTGCCCAAACTTCTTGAGCTGAGATTTATATAGCTGGTGAAGTATCTGTGGCTGAATACTGAGCATGCCCAAAAAAAGAATAGGCCAGAAGAAAAACTATGTGTAGGTATAGATATATAATATACCTATACATGCAGTATGCATGTGTGTATTATGTATATATTTATGTGGGTATTCTATATATGTACCCAGAGAAAGTAATAATGGCAAAGATAGAGGTAGGGGATACAAGGAACATTTTATACTATCTTGTTAGTAAATCCAAAATTATTATATAGAACAATTTTTAAGTCACACACTAAGTTAAAAATATAAAAATTTGCAAGCCGTGATGGCTCAAGCCTGTAATCCCAGCACTCAGGAGGCAGAGGCAGGAGGACTGCTGTGAGTTCCAGGCTTGCCTGGACTAAATAGTGAGCCCAGGGCCAGCCTGTACCACAAAGTGAGACCCTGTCTCGAAAGAAAGAAAGAAAGAAAGAAAGAAAGAAAGAAAGAAAGAAAGAAAGAAAGAAAGAAAGAAAGAAAGAAAGAAAGAAAGAAAGAAAGAAAGAAAGAAAGAAAGAAAGAAAGAAAGAAAGAAAGAAAGAAAGAAAGAAAGAAAGAAAGAAAGAAAGAAAGAAAGAAAGAAAGAAAGAA
>PVIC010059168.1:0-10189 GCA_004025085.1 Thryonomys swinderianus | reverse complement strand
ATATGATGAGGGGAAGGAATAAATATGATACAGAAAGAAAATAAAAGAGCATGTATAAGGGGGAGGAGGGGGGAGTGGGTAGGGATATGGGTAAAAATGAGAATTAACTTGTGGCATATACTGGTACAAATTTCCCAATGTTATATGTGATTTTGAGATGTATATAAATTGTACCAATAAAGAATTCAATTTAAAAAAATGGGTGTTGCATTTTGTCAAAAGCTTTTTCTGTGTCTATTGAGATAATCATATGGTTTTTGTCCTTGAGTCTGTTAATATAGTGTATTACATTGATTGATTTACATATGTTGAACCAGTCTTGCATCCCTGGAATAAATCTGACTTGATCAGGGTGTATGATTTTCTTGATAACTCTCTGTATTCTGTTTGCCAGTATTTTATTGAGTATTTTTGCATCAATGTTCATTAGAGAGATTGGCCTGTAGTTTTCTTTTTGGTGGGATCTTTCCCTGCCTTTGGAATCAAGGTGATGGTTGCTTCAAGGAATGATTTGGGGAGTACTGCTTCCCTTTCAATTTCATTAAAAAGATTGAGAAGTACTGGTATTAACTCTTCTTTAAAAGTTTTGTAGAGTTCAGCAGTGAAGCCGTCAGGATCAGGGTTTTTCTTTGTTTGTAGGTTTTTATTACATTTTCAATTACCCAGATTGATATGGGGTTGTTTAACATTTTTATATCCTCTTCGTTCAGCTTTGGAAGTTCATATGTGTCTAGGAATCTATCCATTTCTTCTAGATTTTCCATCTTTTTAGAGTATAGATTTTCAAAGTACGTGTTTATGATCCTTTGGACTTCTGGGTCTGTGCTGATTTCCCCATTTTCACTCCTTATAGCATGGATTTGAGCCTTTTCCTTCCTTTGTTTGATAAGGTTGGCTAAGGGTCTGTTGATCTTATTTATCCTTTCAAAGAACCAACTCTTTGATTCATTGATTCTTTGTATTGTTCTCTTTGTCTCCATTGCATTAATTTCTGCTCTGATCCTAATAATTTCCTCCCTAGTACAAGCTTTGGGTTTGTCTTATTCCTCTTTTCCTATTCTGAAAGACAGATTTGCAGGATACAACAGTCTAGGTTGGAGGTTGTTTTCCTGCAATGCTTGAAATACTTCCTTCCACGCTCTCCTTGTGTTGAGTGTTTCTGTTGAAAAGTCTGCTGTCATCCTAATGGGCTTCCCTTTGTAGGTGATTTTCTTCCTTTCTCTCACTGCTTTCAGTATTTCATTCATTTGTTGTATATCTGGAACCTTGATAATTATATGTCTAGGTGTAGATATTTTTATGTCACGGCATTTTGGAGTCCGATAGGCCTCATTTATCTGTATGCCTATTTCTTTTCCTGTGAAGTTTTCTGTTGTTATCTCTGACAATAGCTTTTTTATGTCTTTTACATTGTCTCCTGCTTCCTCAGTGACTCCAATCAGTCTTATATTATTTTTCTTTGAGTCATCTAGAAGCTGTTGAATTGACTTCTCATGGTCCCTTGCTCTTTTCCATAGAGTATAACTTTTCTGCTTGTTGGCTGCTATGCTGTCCTCTAGGTCTGAGATTCAGTTCTCTGCTTCATTCATCCTATTGCTCAAGCTTTTATTCTCCATCACTCCCTGGAGCTCCGCTTGAAGCTGTTTAAAAGGTTCCATTGCTTCTGCTATCTTGGATTCTATCATCTCACTGATCTCTTCTTTAATGATGTCTTTCACTCTGGACAGTATCTCTATTTTTATCTCAGAGATGAGTTCTGATTTCCATGTTACTAGATCTGCTTTAGTTACCATCTCCAAGAATCCTGGTGTTTGAGTTTCAGTTTGCCCTATTTCCCTTTTCTCTGAATTTCCCTGTGGTGGTGATCTTTATGTCTGGTTTTTTTGTATATTTTCTCATTTCTGCTCTTTCGTTGTTACTAATGCTATTCCTTGCCTGATGACAGGGCAATGTTTGTTGCAGGTCTCTTTCTTTCTATTATCTGGGGCCCTTTGGATGTGGCACCTTTCTGAGGTGTCCTTCTTGGATCTGTAATGCCCCTTGAGAGTTCTCAACTCTACCACATCATGGGAGGTAATTGAGCAGAACAATCACATCATCTTTGTCACCATAATACAGTCAGTGCCAATATCAGCATTAAACACAGTAAATAAAATGAAAAGTTTTGTTAATTTCTATTCTGAAGACTTTGAGCTCATGAGTTATATCTATGTCCATATGCCAAAATTTACAATTAATCAGCAATGTTTTTACAACATGTAGATTGTAAATGTACCCCCAGAACTCTTTGGAGGTAAAAGGTCACTGGGAAATCAGGGAGGTAGGGAGATAGGAGGAGAATGAAATAGGGTTAGCAGATTTATGAAGATCTCCTAGACCTGAGAACCTCATATATGCCAGTGGGAAATAGAGGATAAAAGGATGTATATAAAACAGTACCAACTGTATGCTGTAAGACTGTAAGAGACTTTGCACACCTTCTTATAATAGTATAGGAGAAGAAATAGGGAAGCCTAAAAGTCTTTTACTTCTGAGTGTTGGTTCTGACAGGAAGATAGGAGAGGGCGTGGAGACAAGAGGTGAATAGAGGGATCTAGGAGTAGATGGCAGAACAGAAGTTAGATTGCCTTGTTTTTTATCTTGCCTCATCTCTCAGCATGGCTCCGGTGTGGAGGGATGCAGGAAATGGCTCCAGCTCCCCTGGGGCCTGGGTCCTCACAACGCAGCTCCAGGGTGGGGTGGGGGCCAGCTTGCAGGCCTCAATCGTCTGCAATGGGGATGGTGCCCAGGGGTACCCAAGTCTCCCGGGTGGAGCAGGGCCAGTTGGCAGTCCTCGGTCCTCTGTGCCAGGGATGGAATGGCGCCCGGGGATACCTGAGTCTCTGGGGTGGAACGGGGCCAGTCAGCAGGCCTCAGTCCTCTGCGATGGGAACAGAAAGGCATCAGAGCCCAGGTTTGATCTCCAGCACAAGTAAAACCAAAGGGCCTATATCTGGTAAAGGGTTATTACTACATCTTGCTGAATCAGAGGGCAACAGCATGAATGTAGGAGAGAGGCCAGATGGCTGAATTCATTGCAATTATCAGGAACCCATTCCCTCAACAACTAACTCCCTCCTGTGATAATGACGTTAATTCACACAATCACCTCTTCCAGGTGTTGCTTCTCAGCTTGTTGAATTGGGATTAAATTTCCAACACATGAAATTTGGGGAAAACATTTGAGCCATAGCAGTTCCCAATGCATCAATTACCACATCTCTTTGAGGCATCTAGCAACTCTTCTGGGTATGATATTCCAGTCCAATGGACATTGGACCTATATTAAATGAGCAATAAATGTTTTGAGAATGGATATGGATATTATAGGTTAGAATCAGTAAGTGAAAATTCGGTGTTTTTCAAAGACAGGAAAATATACTTCTCTTCTGGAGAAGATAGGATGATATGATTTTTTTTCAGTACCAGCGATTGAACTCTGGCTTTTGTGCATCCAAGGTTAGCACGGTACCACTTAAGCTAAATCCCCAGCCCAATAGGAATGTTTTAATACTAGTTTCTGTATTCTAAGCTAGATTCATTCATTTTCATGATATAAAATGTCTCCAAACATTTCCTTGCATTTTAATAAGGTCAAAATAGTTGTTGTGATCCTACAGACCACTCTGTGTCCTCCTTAAAATGTTTAGTAAACACATAATAACCTAGATTTATCCTGATGAAGAAATGTAGAAGTGTAACTTAAAGGTACCAAAGGATATGTTTTCAGAGTTTATATAAAACTAACTGCAAATATATCCCATTTAAGAGGATCCCATTAATTTGAAAGCATTCCACTATAATTCATTTATAAAAACACTGGATTCTAATGAAAGGGTTCAGATTTAATAAGCTCTTTTCCCATCAGAATCTCAATGACAACTGCTCCCTGACTCCACGCTTGCAATTTGGCAACTCTTCCCAACCTACCAATACCGCACATTAGTCCTTATTGCCACAGAAGCCAGGAAACCACTTCTGATTGTGGTTAAATGATGTTGTTTAAGAAGCTGCACTCATCAGAGGGCCTTCCTGGAACAGACAAATGAGGTCCTGCACCCAGGAAGGTCAGAGTGGTGTGTGTGGGGTGCTCTCATTACCGGTGGACCTCTCAAACCCAGAAAGCAGACTGGGCCTTCAAAGTGTTTTATAAAACATCTTCCAAAAGAAGCAAGCAGGTGCATTAAATAAGTGGGAAAAATCATTGGCTTTTGCAAAATAAAGTTATTCCTAAAGTGATCAACAAATATTCATTCATAATATATGTGGGGGAGATAAGTGCTGGGAGATAATTTCTAGAAATTATGAGAAAACCACACTTTATAAATGCAAGAGGCATAAGTAAGTGATTTATTATTATCAAGTACTAATAGATAATCTTTAATTTTATTGACTATTATGTTTCTAGGATCCCATGAAACAGGGATCTTTAGCCATTGAACATTCTCACAAGAAGGAAGAAAGAGCTATAGAAGGCTTTGCCAGATCTTGAAGACATAAAACCTGTCATACACTCAAAAGAATGCTGTGATTTGGTCTCACAATCCATGACCTTCTTTTTGTCTAGAGCATTAGTTATAAAAAGCTGGAAATACGGCATGTGTATCCATTTAAGTAGTTAATAATTAATGAATATCTCCAAGTGCCTCATGCTGAGCCCTGTACATAGTAGTTGCTCAAGAGATAGTTGCTTAATTTCCTGGAGCTGACTTGTGGCACCTGAAACATGAGTGTGACCAAAATGCTGCTCCATAAAAGAGACCAATTAATTGTTCTGACCCTTGATCAACAGAATCTTGAGTGCAAATATTTCTGGTAATGCTCAGAATACATATGCAATAGCAAGAAGAAGCAAGGAGTGACTGACCACATTACATAGAATGAGACTGATGGACAGATTTCCATGTAGTTAATTATGGGAGGAGAATATTCAGATAGACATGTGCTAAAATGAAGCAGTTAGACTTAGTTTAAAATTTTCTATTTTTTCTTTCTATTCATCTACCTTTCCATCTATCTGTGATATATTCAGTACTTATAATGCTATATAGTGGTATTCTAGAAGCTAGTTTCTCATTTTCCCTAAAGACCTGATATACCATATGAATCAATTTGCTAGAACAGCCATGTAACAAAGTACTCCTAACTGGGTAGCTCAAATAGAAACTATCTCACACTTCTGGAGGCTACAAATCCAAGGCTGAGGTATGGGCAGTTTGGGTTCCTTATGAAGGATGTGAAGGAGTATCTATCTCATGACTCTGGCCTACATTTTGGTAGCTTCCTGGTGATCTTTGTAGGCCCTTGGTTTGTAGAAGCATCTTCCTCATCTCCGCCTCCCTCTTCATCTTCAGTTCTCCCTGAGTGATGCTTCTTAGGCTCAACTTTCCCCTATTAAGAGGACACCAGAAATATTAGATAAAAGACCCAGTCTACTCCAGTAAGACCTCACTCATGTCTGCAATGACCCTATATGCAAATAAGACCACATTCTGATATATTCCTCTTCCCTGCGCACCCAGAGGACATCATGCTTCTTTTTTGTCTTGCACTATTTCTGTCTTGTATAAGAGGCCCTAGGATGGTTGCCGATTTAACATACTCTTACCACTAATAATTCTTAGGCCAGACTACGACAACTCTTAGAACACTCTTCACCAGTTCTATGTAGAACAGCTTGCCCTGCAGTCATGCTGTCCAGGTCTACCACCGCCACCTCATGTTAGGTGGCGATGCTTCTCTGCATGGTTGTCATGGTAGAGTTCTGTTCAGAGCCTGTCTTTGCCCTTTTGCCCTCATGCTGTGAGGGGTGGTGGCTGTGTGAAGGAGAGTAACTGCCAGATTGAGCTAAAAGTTACCCATGTTGCCCAGAAACACCAGAGAAGCATCCTGTGTGTGATCATTGGCCAGCGCTAGTGATTTCATCACATAACAAAATTTATTTCCCAAACATGTGGCCTCCATGGATGGTGTTCAGCAAAACTACCAAACTGATCAAAAGCTTTTCATTTCACCATAAAAATTAAGCTTTTTTTAAAACACACCTTCAGAAGTGTTATATTTGCCAGCCTGTCATTAAGCATACAAGCAGAAAGAAATTTGAAAAAATTGCATTTAGGTTAAAACACATAGCCTTGTTTCATTTTATCTATGTAATCTATGAGCCTATCTCAATTAAAAATAAAATTTCTTGTATGCTTTTCCCCAAGAGTTAGAGTAGCTAGGTATAATGCAAAATTTTATTTTCACAAGTCATCTAACTAATAATCAATATCACTTATTAAGCTCACAATGAGTAAGTTAATAATTAAACAGCAGAATTTCAGTTATCTAAAATCCTTGTGGTTTATGTCAGTCTTGAGAGATGGACTTCTGGGTGGGCGACCATTATTGCTTTTAGTCTTAAAACTTAAAGAACTAAGTAAACAAGCTCTCCGCATGACTTTTTTTCTGGGTAAATTCCATGTTTTCCTACTTACCTTAAAAGCCACTTACTTTTAACTCCTGTTGAAAATATTTTCTTATGATTTTTTCTCAATCTTATTGTAGTCATTACCCCAGTCAACTTTGAAAATCTTTATTCTTACAGAAAATTGCCCCAGTTTGTTCTTTTAAATTCTTGTGTCTGATTCTGATTATTTTTTTCAGCCCTTTGTTAGTTGTTGGGTATTTCAATTTGCCCTTGCTCCTCTCTCATTTTGATTATTCTCTTTTGACCCTTTTGCTGCTTCCAAAATTCATGTTAAAAATGTATAAGCACTAGTGCTGGAGAACCATGTGGGTCCCTTATACTTTCTCAGTACTTTTTTCCAGCTTTTTGTTGTTGTTGTTGTTGTTTAGTAATTATATCCCAAGAAATTTGAAGTTCCAAATGCCTGAGTCCTTGATAGGTGAGTCACCATTCACCAAATAATAAGATATCTACTTCCACAAAATCACTTTTTCTCTGGACCTAGTTTTCTGTATAAGGTTGTTTTAAGAACATTAAGTCTCAGATTGAGGATTTAGTTCAGTGGTTCCAGCATCTGCCTCCCAACTGCAAGGTCCCGAGTTGGATCCCTGGTACCACACACCACAATACAAGGCATGTTGACTCGCGTCTGGAATCACAGCACCCAGCACCACACACCACACTGCCAGGCATGCTGGCTCATGCCTGTATCCCAGCACTGGGGAGACAGAGGTAGGAGGATTTCTGTGAGTTTGAGGCTTGCCTGGGCTTCAAGTGAGCTCATGAACTTCCTGAACTACAAAGTGAGAACCTGTCTCAAAAAAAAAAAAAAAAAAGAACAGAAAATTAAGTCTCATTTTCAGAGCTCTTATTGTACTTCACAAGAGTGTTTATAAAGGAGTAGACATTAAAGATCCTAATGGAATGCTTATATGATATTAAATGAAGATATACATAGCTGAAATTAATCAGAAAAGAAGTACCTGAGACTGAAGAGAAATCAAAATGAGGATTCTTTATGGTGCCAGGAATCAAATGAAATTACATAATGGGAAAGGGCCCTCAGGAGTAAGGAAGAATAAAAGCACAGACACGCACTTTAACAATTGCGAGGGAAAATGTTAGGAAAAGAGCTGTGTGTGGTAGGGAAGCAGAAAACTGTGATAATCTCAATAAATAATCTCTGGGTTTTATTCTACATTCTCAATAGAAGATTCAAATGTGTTGTCGGCCAAACATAGCAGAGCTAATATTCTCCTTTCCTCAACACCACAGCTAATTTTCTTGCAACTAGCTGCCAATCAGACAGGGCCTAAAGCCACCCTGTGTATTTGCGGCCTCCTCCTCTTTACTCCACTATTTTCCTGTCTGACTTCAGTTCCTGTGAAGTTTCCCTGTGGTCAGTGCTGCTGTTCAACAAGGCCCCAGCTTAGCACATCTGGCACCATCATTCCTAAGAATATGATGTGACTCCTAATATTAGTTCTACATCCTTGGAATCCTTCAGCCATATCCAGGTGGAATTGGTACCTGATAATCACATGGAGGAAGAGCTATTTGCCTGAGTCATATTAACCTGGAGTAGTCAACTAGTACAGACCTGCAGACTCTTTCATGAAGTTTAACCCAGTATTTTATTTTCTGCGAAGGACAGTGCACCTAATGCTCCTTTGGTTACATAAACCTACTCATCCAAGAAAGAGCTCATGGTATGAGCTATTATGCAATGTAAGCAATTCAATCCCAAACAGTGTTGTTTTGCAATCCAGTTTCTCCAAGTTTATTCCAAGTTTTTCTGGATTTATTTTTATTGAAAAAACATACTTGTTTTTCTCAGGAAAGTTTTTTTTTTCTTTTACTTCAACTAATTCTCATTGTAGCAGCAAGTTGTTAGGGTTTTTTTGTTGTTGTTTTTAGGATTTTTTGTTGTTGTTTGGAATTTGGTAAACAGCTCAGTAATTCTCTTTTTTAAATTGAATTCTTTATCGGTACATTTTATATACAGTCCACAATCACACTCAACACTGGGGAAATTGCACCAGTATATGACAGAAGTTAATTCTCATTTTTACCCCTATCCCTACCCACCCACAGCACCCACCCATTGTATACATGCTATTTCTTTTTCTTTCCAAATCATATTTATTCTTTGCCCTTATTACATTCCCCCACCACATTCCTTTGAATATTTCCTATTTTACAAAGTCTATCATACATTCTAAAACTCATTTACATCTACAGGTTCTCATACCAGAGAAAAGATACTGTATTTACATATGTGTGATCTACTTATTTCATTTATTGGTGTGTCCTCAAGGTGTATGCATTTGCACATAACTGAACGAAACTTGTCGTTCTTCATGGCAGAGTAATACTCCATTTTATTAATTACTGTAACTACTGGAAGTTACATTTCTTTACCAGCAGGCTCGCAAAGTCCTCTGAAAAATTTTTCTTTGAGGATCTTATGGTACTATCTGTGAGGAAAAAAAATCATTATTGCTCCAGATGTCATCAAATGTTAGCTCTTGCATAAGAAATACTTCCAAACAGGATTAGCAAGGTCCATGTTACATATAATAGTAGGTCTGTTTCATTTAAAGCAAGTGTGGAGTCTTCTGAATGTAGAAATGCTGATATACTCTTCTTAGATCTTGTCCAAAGAGTGAATTCCCAAAATTACTTAAAATCATGGAATTTTTAAACTGAAAATGATTATATATGCTCAAACTCACCAAAGAGGTAGGGGATAAAATCAACACAAAAAATCACCAGCTTTCCTATTCATCAATAATAACCCCACCAAGAAAGAAATCAGGAGAATAATTACACTCAGTACAGATTCAATAAGCAAATGAGTTTTAAAAACTATAGATCAGTCTAACCAAGGGAGTGAAAAATCTCTATAAACAAAATTATAGAACACTGGAAACATCAAAGAAGATATTAAAAGAATAGACCTCCTTATTCATCTAGTGACAGAATTAATGTTATTAAAATGGCCATATTAGCAAAAGGGATCTAACGATTAAATCCACTCTCCATCAAAATACCAATAACGTTCTACACAGACCTAGAAAAACAGTCCTAATATGGGGAGACACAAAAGACCAAGGATAGCTAAAGCAGTCCTGAGCAAAACCAACAGTCCTGGATATATCACAAAACCTGATTTCAAATTATACTACACTTATCATAACAAAAACATAGCATTGGCACAAAATAAATGTGTAGACTGATGGAGTAGAAATAAATGCACTTCCCTATGGCCATCTGATTTTTGACAAAGG
Organism: Thryonomys swinderianus; assembly: GCA_004025085.1. Lineage (NCBI taxonomy): Eukaryota > Metazoa > Chordata > Mammalia > Rodentia > Thryonomyidae > Thryonomys > Thryonomys swinderianus. Next base: position 409 of record PVIC010059168.1, on the reverse strand, counting down.
GAAAGAAAATTTTCTCCATATGCTGGAGAAAATTTAGCCTCTTTAACAAATGAAGCTGGGAAAACTGGACATCCACATGCAGAAAATTTAAAGTAGATGTCTATCTATCTCACTGTGTACTAAAATCCAATCAAAGTGTTCAAGCACCCAGATGTATAACCAGAAACTTAGAAACTGCTAGAAGGAAAATGCAAGGGAGGCTGGATATTTAGTTCAGATGGTACCACGCCAACCTTGGACACACAAGGGCCCAAGTTCAAACTCCAGTACCACAGAAAGAAAAAGAAAGAAAGAAAGAAAGAAAGAAAGAAAGAAAGAAAGAAAGAAAGAAAGAAAGAAAGAAAGAAAGAAAGAAAGAAAGAAAGAAAGAAAGAAAGAAAGAAAGAAAGAAAGAAAGAAAGAAAGAAAG
>PVIC010059167.1:0-10182 GCA_004025085.1 Thryonomys swinderianus | reverse complement strand
CCGGGAACTCAGCAATCCTCCTGTCTCTGCCTCCCAAGTGCTGGGATTACAGGCGTGAGCCACCACGCCCAGCACTGTGGTATGTGGTGTTGATTGCTGGTGGGCATGAGTCTCCATGCCCAGCATTCTATGTGGTTACCGGGGATCGAACTCAGGACCTTGCGCTTGCGAGGCAGGCACTGGAACCACTGAGCTAACCCTCCGGCCCAATTTAAAAAATTTTTAAAAATAAAATGCAAACACTGACTTAACTATTACACTAATTCTAACTTTTATGTTGGAATTAGTTTTATGTTTTAAGTCTTAAAACTAAACCTTTATTATGAAAAAAATGTTGAAAAGACTAAGCATGAAATACACCCAAATCTGTGCCTTATGAAAATCAGTAAGAAAAGCTCTATTGATAGTTCCTTCACATCTTTGCAACTGACCTGAAATTTAAAATATATACTGTTATAGCATATACAGGTACAAATTCTCGACACTGAAAGTGATTATAATGTATATCTCAAATGTACTAACAAACCCAAAAAAGGAAGAAAATAAAATATATACTGTGCAGTCCAGCACAATAATGCACACCTGTAATCCTCAGAACTTCTTTTTTTTTGAGACAGGGTCTCGCTTTGTAGTTCAAGCTGGCTCTGAGCTCACTATGTAGCCCAGGCAAGCCTCGAACTCAGCAATTCTCCTGTCTCTGCCTCCCGAGTGCTGGGATTACAGGTGTGAGCCACCACGCCCGGCATCCTCAGAACTTCTGCTAAGGCAGAAGCATTACCACAAGTTTGAGGTCAGATTGAGATACACAGCAAGACCTGTCTCAGCAAAAAAAAAAAACTAAAAATTAAAAAATAAACAGAATACATACCATGTAGATGTGTATGTATACAGGGGTATGTGTGTATACTGATTTGAAAGCAACACATCAAAATAATTTGCAGTAAGTTTCCAAAAAATGTTGGCAAAGGACTGCCTTTTTAAACTACTCTAATTCATGTACTAAAAAATAATATATCTAAGAAAAATCCTAGGCTACAAATTCTTGCTAGCCAACTTGCCTGAAATCCATCAGCTGCAGATTAAAAGCATCTTTTAGTTGTTTTTATGGCAAAACAAAGGTAATACAATAATAATTTCAATGTGGAATTTATAAAATGGACAATCACCTACATTCCTGATTTCAAAACCCACTAATAGTCTTCCCATTAAATATCTTACAAAACACACACAATAGTGTTTACCTTAAGAATCATTAACCAAGTGCAGTTTGAATTGTAAGTTTTTCTGCTTTATAAGATGATTCACCATAGGACTCCTAAAGATCAGCTTTTTTGAACTTGCTTACAAAGTTCTCAACTTTTGTGTTTATTAAAAAAAAGTAGTTTTTTGATAATTTTTCAAGAATCTATTTAGCATTTAAAAGGAGCTACATATATACACACACTTCCTTGAGAATAAATAAATGCTTTCAATACTTGTTATTCCAGAAGAACTTTAAATGTTTCAAATTCTTGTTTGGTTAAAAAAAAGTTTAAACATCTAGCAGAGTACAAGTGCTTGCCTTTATATTAATGGCTCTCTTGATAAAATAAAGATCAATGTAACTCTAAGCTCCAGGCTAATGAACTGCGGAGAACGAAATAAGCAACCTGGCAAAAGCTAAGTGAAGACCTCTGCTTAAAGGGTACCAGTAAAATACACCAACATTATCCTTCCCCCACTCTCAACCCTTTAAGGTTTCAATTAAGATGGGGCCTAGTTTTACTCTTAAAAGGGGGACAGAAAGAGAAAGCAGAGCTCCTGCTAACAAGTATCTTCAGCAGCACAGCTCTACAAATACTGTGAGGAACCATTTCCTTCCCTTTCTGCTGACACAGGTTACTCTCCGGTTCCAGACAAACACTACCTAAAGGAAAGTTTCACTGTATCCTACCGAAAGGTAGCATCAAATGAATGAAAAGTAAAAATACAAAATTATGGTCAGCTATAATGTTCTGTAAAAATGGCATTTATTTTCCCAACTGCATTTTCATCTTTTAGGTTCTTTTAGATTAGCTAAGAAGAGATAAAGTTATCTAACCAGGCACATGCTGTACCTTATTTCAAAGTGAACTTAAATGCTCCAACTGGTAAGACTTTCAAAACACTGAATATGAAGGTTCCACAAGCCCTCCACAATTCCTCAGAACCAACAAGAGAGAAGTACAAACATGTAGGGAGCTCATCACACCTACAAACTAAAGAACCAGCACCATGCAGAGATTATCAAAGCCCCCAAAGATCCCTCCAAAGAAACACAATTTTTGTCCCAGTACATGAACACACCCACCCTGGACTTAAAAGTGTGTATATATGGCAAGTTTTTTTTTGTTGTTGTTGTTCTTGTTTTTAGTTTTCTGAGACATCAGTCTCGAACTCACAGCAATCCTCCTAGGCCAAGTATTTCTGTCTATAAGTATATGAAGTAGTAAATAACGCTAGGCCTGAGGCTAAAAAAGAACCAATGAAAAGTTAATGCCTCTCTAAAAGCAGTTCATGAATGAAACAACTTCACTATGCAAAGAATTACAAGACATCAAAGGTTAGATAATGGACAACAGGTGTCTTTGGGAAGGAAAAAGTAACACTCAGTTGCTGCCTATTTTAGGATTTTCACTCTGAAACCCGTCTACTGACAATGAATTTCTGAAGCAAGTCAGGAACAAAATTATAGGTTTATTTAATAACTATAATGAGCCCATTGCTCTTCTACTTACTCTTTTTATTTCAGACTTTAAAACTCTAATCATCTAATCCCAACCTTGTGTGGCTAGATGAAAGCATGGCCTGGGGCCAGATCATTCACTGATCTGTGAACATTAACCAGCTAAGAATTTATTATCAAGAAATGCAATTATCTGAATACAAGCTGCTCCCACATAAAATTCTCAAAATACAAATCCAGCAGCAGGTATCACATAACTGCAGTATCAGCCAAAGCAGAAAGCGTTTCTCTCACCATTGTAAGAACTGAGCTCAATCTTTACAGTAACCAGATTCCAACAGCCTCAAAGAATAGTAATTCCAGACACACGTTACAGGGCACCGAGTATCAGACTGGAGTTCTGATTCCTCTAGCCAATAACAAATTTTACTACCTTTACTGGGGTGAAAGGGAACTTGAAAAGATAACTTCAGCCTATTTAATAACCTCTCCGCTTTCTCCATTCCACAAAGACAACATATTCCAAAAATGGAGAATCCTTTCTTTCCCGACAGAGGCTTTCTTTCCCCTTTCTTATGGATTCTTGGGCAGGATTTCTTCGCCCCAGCAAGCACGGGGAGCCAGAAAACACTTCTGCTTTCACTCTTACCGAGGGTCCCCCAACACAGAAGCACCTCTTCCTTTCCTGTACTAAGCAAATGCTGCCTCTGCTCTGGGTCTCTCCGCACTATGCAAAATGTTCAGAGAAGAGGCAGTGAAGGAAGTTGTCAGTTACTAAGGGTTACTTAAGTCTCCAAATTTAAAGTGAAGATGAGGGGGGAGGTGCCCCCTTCCAGAAGAGAGCTGGGGGTCCCGACCCTGAAAGAGAGCCTCTTAGTGGGGAAGTGCTGTGCCTACCCTGAAAGAGAGCTCGGTATGTGGAAAGGAAGAAATGTTGTACACTGGAGAGAACACATTTGAATAAGGGGCGTCCCAATCCTGTAGGGAAGCGGGGTGGGGGCGTGAGTTTTATAAGAAGGATTGTACCAGCTATTAGGGGCCTCTGAGAGGGGATCCCCAGTTTCGGGGAAGGAGGGCCCCGCTGGAGAGGGGCTCCGGAAAGAAAGCAGGGTCTGGTTCGGAGGAGGACTGCGCCTGGGGGAGGGGCTTGACCCCCCGGAGTCGGGGGCCGGGCGGCAGCCTTGAGGGGAACATGTGCAGAGGAACTGCTGCGCCCCGAGGGGCAGGGTGGAGAGCAGGGCCCGGGCTGCGCGTGGAGAGATTAAGGTTCCAAGCTCGCGCAGGACAGGCTAGACTTCCAACCACACTCACCGAGGCTGCCGGCGAAACCGTCCATCTTGCGGGGAAAGCGCCGGGCTCGGGGCTCAGCGGGGCGGACACTTCATTCAGCGGACAGACAGAGTGGCCGACGCTGAACCAGACCCGTTCGCTCTTTACGTCACCCTGCACGGCTCCCGGACTCCGCAGGTCGCCCGTCCGCCCGTCCTCGCCGGGTCAGCCAGTCGCGGCCGCACGGGCTACTCGAGGTGGAGAGCCTTGCCGCGCGCCGCCTGCCCGGCCTCCCTCCTAGGCATCGGCCGCGAGCGTCGCGCCCCGCCCCCGCGCCCGCGCGCAGCACTGGCCCCGCCCCGCGCACGCCGTCACGCTTCCGACTCCGCCCCCACGTGGCGGCAGGGGAGTGGTCTTTTCAGCTCTTCCCCCCTCCTTGCTCTGCCTCCGCTTCCGCCCTCGCAGCGCCGTGCTGTGTCCTTCCCTTGTGCGGTGGGCCTTCTAAGGGCGTTGGACCTCGGTTTTGCAGCTGGATCGAAGTGGGTAAGGTTTAGCGGTGATCTCCAGCCAGAGATACCCAGGTGTATCGCGATCTTTACTATGCAGCCGCTGGGGAGCCACGGAGCCCAGAGTTATCCTGTGTGTCCTACAAGGACGCCAAAGAGGCTAACAAGAGTGAAAGGAGAAATTCTTCTAGCTGGAGTGAGGGATAAGTTGGGGCGAGGCTTCTTAACCAGCTAAGGCCACCACCGTGACAGCCGCAGGTCCCAGGACAGACCAGAAGAAAGGAATTTTAGTGCTGGAGGAGACCCAAGCGTTCACTTTACCCAAACTCTTACTGACACCGCGCCTTAGAAAGAACGTGACCTGCCCAAGGTCATGGAGTTTGGTGGAAGTAGAGCAAGTACCCACGCTTCCTCCCTCACTCCCCTAGGTATTCTTTGCACCAGAGATGCAAAGCGATCTGACATGACACACCAAAGATTACCTGCCAGGGAACTTTAACAAAGGTTATTTCAAAGGAAATAAGCCTGAGTTCTAGGCCCAAGTCCATATGACTCACTAGGTGAGTGTCAAGCAGCTCATTTTGGTGAGGGCTGGACATTTATCTTTTAAAATAAATTTTTAATTAAAAGGTCAGGAAGCTAATTCAGTTTTTCCTCTAGCACAATAATTTTGTTTTCATTATTGATAGGTATGTGATGCATAAAACACAATTTCACACATATTGTACAAGCTGTTCATAGTATTCATGTAGGCATTTTAATTCCATTTCACATAATTCCCATTAAAAAAGAAAAGAACTAAAATGTGTGGTTCATGTAAAAGGATGCATACCGCATTATTGAGTATATGCCTGACATAACGTCTGTCTTGGCCAGGTCTCGTCTGATGATTGGAAGAATTCTCTCTAGCTTCTGGCCCTGTACAGTGCAGTCCTTTCTCCCTTGCTGCGTACATACTGGCCCTGCCAGCCATATGTTCGTATCACTTTATAACCTCTAGCCCAGCATCACTGTGACAGGATGCAGGTGACTCGGAGCAGTGGGCCGTAGGAGTGTTCCCAGAATTCACTGCTAAACAAAGACAGCCAGCAATAACTTAATTAACTGGAAATGACCATAGTCCTTGTGAATACACTCGCTAAAAATTGAAAATTGAAATTATATGTATCCCCAATTCAAATTTCCCCTTAACCAGATACCCAGACTACCCTGAATTACTCCAATAACAGCTGACATAAAAGGAAATGTGTCCAGCCGGGTGTGGTGGCTCAAGCCTGTAATCCCAGCACTCGGGAGGCAGAGACAGGAGGATTGCTGAGTTCAAGGCTTGCCTGGTCTACATAGTGAGCTCAGAGCCAGCCTGAACTACAAAGCGAGACCCTGTCTTAAAAAAAAAAATAAAAAATAAAATAAATAAATTTTTTTTAAAAAAAGGAAATGTGTCCAAGGGAAAACTCTAGTGAAAAGACGCACTTTCCTAGACATACTTGGAAGAGACCGAGGCAAATGGGAAGAGCTAGAGTTTGTTCATTAACTTCATGATAAATCTGACTTTTAGTTATTTTTAATTTTGTAAAACCAATCATCCTAAGCAGTGAAACCAACCAAAAGCAAAGCTTTCATTCAGAAAGGACAAATAGAATTGAGTAGGACAAATAGCTGAAATATACCAGTAACACTTTTCTAAAGCACTTCTAGAATCCTGCTGGGTTATGTACCATTTCGTCTTCCTTCTCTTCCTCCTCCTTCCTCTTTCTCTTCCTCTTTTTTTCTTTGTCTTCCTCTTCTTCCTCTTCCTGCTCCTCCCCCATCTCTTGTTTCACCTCTTCCTTCACCTATTAATGAGAATGACATGCAACAGAATTCATGATTTCTACAGCTACAGTTTATGAAAGGTAGAGAAAGCACTTGCCTTTGTCTGGAATTCCCTTGACCATTGTACTTCATGGACTCTGGCTCTGCTTTCTACAATTATTTTTTCGGGGTCTGGGGATTTGGATCAGTGGTACCCAAGCACAAAGGGCCCAAGTTCAATCCCCAGTACTGCCAAAAAAGCAAAGTTATTTTTGTCTCTTATCACATGTTGTCCACAGTCTATTGGCAAGAACATAGTGACATGACCACAGTTAACTACAAAGAAGGCTAGAAAGTACTGTGTTACTGTATATTCAGAAAGAAAAGAGAAACATTTGTGACAGCCAGATGGCTTCTGCCTCATTCTCCTTCATTCCACTCATTAGTTATGATTTTTTTCATTTCATTTATTTCATGAATTCTACCTAACTGCTTTTTCATAAGTGTCTCACCGATTAGACTGTAAATTGCAAGGAGGGCATTTAGGACACAGGAAAGATAGTACAACCCGTGGTTGAGAGTATAGAATCTAGACCAGCATGGCGGTGTACCCTGGTATCTCAGTGCTCTTGGAAGCTAAGACAAGAGGATCACAAATTCAAGCCCTACCTGGGGGACCTAGCAAGCTCCTGTAAGTAAGACCTGGATGTGAGAAGGCCTGGGGGGGCAGGGGGGTCTAAATGTATTCAACATTTACCAATCCCTGGATGGTTGTTTCACCTTAACAAAAGATTTCTTTTTAGATTATCTGTAATAGAGCCCTCCTGACTCCTCACTTGGAGCCCTTTTAGTATAATTTAATTTAGGAAATATAAAATATAGTGTACAGTAGACTCTTGACTTGCAAACTGTCAGTTCCTGAGGGCTGGTTATAACTCAAGCTGGTTGTAAGTCAACACGGCTGAGGTCGGGGTGTTTACCTGGATACAAGCTATAGATAATAAGAGGCAGATGCATCTTCCATAAACCTCATCAACCCAAGCTGTTTGTATGTCAGGCTGGTCGTAACTTGAGGGTCCTTTATAAATGTTAAATAGAGCTGTATCACATAATACAGAATCTGGAGTGCATTTCATGACCTGCGTCTCTGTGTGAAAATAAGAAAACTGGAAGGAACTTCACAGAATACTTCTGAAGAGACACGAGACTTGTCAAAGCATTGACCTTAACTTTTGAAAAAGAGGATTCTTACAGTCATTGCTTTGTTTTACTCTCGCTACCTAGATGGCCTCAGAAAGCGACTGTAAACTCTTTGTCTTCTTACTTTTCTCTCAAGCATTTTAAAAGACATGTCAATAAGCCAGGCATACTTGTAATCCCAGTATTTAGGAAGCCAAGACAAGAGGATTGCCAAGAATTTGAGGCCAGCCTCAGCTACATAGTGAGACCCTGTCTCAAAAAAATGAAACAAACAAAATCCAAAGAAATTCCTTTTCTTTTTTCAAAGTAGACTGGTTTTTCAGCTCCTTTCATTTTGTATTTAAATGTTTTTAAAATAAAATCGTGGGGCCGGAGGATTAGCTCAGTGGTTCCAGAGCCTGCCTTGCAAGTGCAAGGTTCCTGGTTCGATCCCCGGTAACCACATACAATGCTGGGCGTGGAGACCCACACCCACCAGCAATCAATACCACATACCACATACCATAGTGCCAGGCATGGTGACTCATGCCTGTAATCCCCGCACTCAGGAGGCAGAGACAGGAGGATTGCTGAGTTCGAGGCTTGCCTGGACTACATAGTGAGCTCAGAGCCAGCCTGAACTACAAAGCGAGACCCTGTCTCAAAAAAAAAAAAGAAATCGTATATTGGGGCCGGAGGGTTAGCTCCGTGATTCTGGTGCCTGCCTTGCAAGCTCAAGGTCCTCAATTCAATCCCCGGCAACCACATACAATGCTGGGCGTGGTGACTCACACCCACCAGCAATCAATACCACATACCACAGTGCTGGGCGTGGTGGCTCACGCCTGTAATCCCAGCACTCGGGAGGCAGAGACAGGAGGATTGCTGAGTTCGCGGCGGCTTGCTTGGGCACCATAGTGAGCTCAGGGCCAGCCTGAACTACAAAGCAAGACCCTGTCTCCAAAAAAAAAAAAAGCAAAAAAAAAAAAAAAGTGATAAAGGAAAAAATGTTTTTCCTTGGCCTTCAAAATCAGAAATTAATAATGCCTAAAGTGGATAAAAGGAACTCTATGTTTTTGCAATATGCTTAACATAAGCATCCTATGAAAGAGTTCCAAAATTGATAAAAGGCTAAAAGAGCAGTGTTGGCCTTTTAATCATCAAGTGTGCCTGAAGTTATTATATATCATATTCATAGTTACTATAAGAAAGGAAGAAAGGAGAAAGGGAGGAAGGGAGGGAGGGAGGAAGGAAAGGAGCACGGGAGGGTATACCGCCCAAGGTGTTAAAATGTAGCTGTCTCTGGGAAGTGAAATTTCGTGGGAGAAAGAAAAGAGAAACACGGGGTTTCATCTTCATATTATTTTAATCGTACAAATGTTTTTCTCAAACCATTAAAAATACAAAAACAAAAAAGTCACAATGCATGTTAATTTACACACTTACAAACTGTCTGCCAAGACTGGTTTAAGATATCATACCTATTAAATGACTTCTACCGATCTTGGCATGATGGTTATCTTACACCTAAGGCTTTCCAGACTTACTGACTTCAGAAAAGAAGCAATTAGCCATGCTGTGAATTCTTGGTGAGAGCTCCTGGGGCTGAACTCTATCCTGCGGGATCACAAGCCAGGCCTCAGGGAGGGGATTCATTGCATGGATGCGTGAGGGAGTGAATGGGCAGCAGGGAGGTTAATTTCAGTAGCTCTTATGGTGCCATCCACGCCCAGCAGGGGAAAGAGAACCAGCCTGGGCTAAGTTCTCCTAGTGACGACCCAGGCTATTATGCGGCAAACAGGGGTTTGAACTGGTTGAAACTGTAGAACTATTTAAAATGTCTTTTTATGTGCTTGGGCTTCACCACGTTTACTGGATGTTGGGCAAGCTTTACAGAGAGAAGTTGCTAATTTTCTGTGCTGTCATTAAGACATACCATAGTTTTTCTCTGTGAAGAGTTCATAATAGCTTCTTACAAAACTGAAAATTTTCAAGTAGAAATGGTAGAGTGGAAAGGAGACCGATCAGGGAAATTCAGTTCTCAAAATTAATAACACAGGAAGTTCTCTACTTGCAAATAAAAATGTTTTCAAAGGTCGTGATGGTTAGATTACCACGTAGCCCCCAAAAACATGTAGCGTGCTGTTCCTAACCTGCCTGTGTGGAAACCACAGTGATGACAGCCTTCTTTAAGGTTTTGAACCAGACAGGTCTGAAATTGAACACTGTCCGTTACAAACATCTGTGGGTTGATGTTGCAACCTAAATACAACTTATAATACCTTTCAACTTCCAAAGCACGGACTTAAAAATGCCCCAGAGGTAGGTTTTATTATCCTCCCTTTTCAAACCCAGGATGTGACTTTCAGAGAGTGGGGAAATCAAGTTTTCAATCGAACTCAGCCCCCTGCACATTGAGATGTTTTCATGGTTCCATTTTGGCTTTTGGTCCATCGTGGAGATCTCGGAACCACACTCAGGTGCCTATCGGTGATGCAGTTTTAGCACAAAGCACTGCAATCCATTGTTGCTGTCAGAAGATAAGCCTGTGGGTGGATAAACTGGAAGAGGTACTAGAAGTGGGGAATCCAATTAGAAGACAGTTGCAGTGTGCAGTATTTGCAGAATGGTCCATGGAGAAAATACTGTGAAAAGGCCTAGGTGTGTAGCTCATTGGTGGAGTACTGAGGAGGAGGTTTGGGGTCAGTCCCCAGCTCTGAAACACACACA
>PVIC010059166.1:0-10187 GCA_004025085.1 Thryonomys swinderianus | reverse complement strand
TCCATCCCGTCTTTACTGTGGTTACTTATTGTTCTGGCTGAGGTCTAGATGCCCCTCGAGGCCTCATGAGCTCACAGTAGACTTTGGGGCGGGGACTGGATCACGGGGCGGGGGTGATGCTCACCAGTGGATTTGCCCACCGACAGGTTTATAGCTAAGAGCGGCGTTGCGGGATGGAGCCTGATTGAAGGAGGAGGCCGCTGGGGCGTGGCCTGGAAGGCTCGGTCTCTCTCCCTCCTCTCAGCTTCTGCTGTCTGCATCATGCTGAGCTTTCTCCTCTGTCACTAGCCCTGCCCTGATCTATGGACCGAAGCCTCTACAAACTGTGAGCCAAAATAAACCCCTCCTTCTTTAAATTGTGGGTGTTGGGTATAGTGCCCCATTAGCAGGAAGTAAGTAAAACATCTGCTTTTAAAAATATTATCCTAACTGATATGTTTAAGCATATCTGGTGTGTTGTGGTCTATTTGCATTGTCATTCTTGTTGAGACTCAAATTGTCCCTCTTTGGCCAAAGGACGCTCTTCCAGCATGCTCTGGAGTGTGGCTGGACATGTGTTACCATTGGCGTTTGGGTCTGGATGTCCCCCAAAGCCTCATGCTTTTCCAGCTCAATCTGGAATGTGTGATGCTGGGATTCCCAGTGTGTAGTGGGTTCCCAGACCACTACAGGAGTGACTGGTTTGGCGTCGCCCTAATCTGGGTAGTCTGAATAAGATAGAGATGGAAGAAAGATGCTGTTAAATGCTTTTGTTGCCTTTGTTACCTTATGCACACTGTGCTGTTTCTCTTCTGAGAGCCCTGTTGGCCCTTTCTATCTTGGAGCCAGCTGACTGTGGACTGGAACATCTACAAATTGTAGGTCAAATAAATCCTTTCCACTCTAACTTGGGTATTGGGTATTTTGTCTCACACTAACTTGGGTATTGGGTATTGGTATTTTGGTGTTAGGTGGTCTCTCCATTATCTGCTATGACAGAATTTCCAGGCTCACCTCTTACATTTCTTCCCCAGACTCATGATTGGCTATTTCCCTGAGACACTCTGGTTTATTTTATTGGGAAATATATTTAGAGACCCCAACCTGAATGCTAGAACCAGTGCTAATCATTCTTTTGAGGCCTCTTGAGTGGACAAAGGTAGAAAATGATATTTTTTCAAAGTTAAAGTACATTTTGAGTTCTGACTAGTATTTACAATTCAAATATAGGATTTTTTACTTTCTTACTGCCATGTTACATTTTCATTTCCTTTCTTCTACACTAATAATTAGTCTCAAACTATAGAAATTATCCCTGAAAGTATAGCCTTTATACCAGTAATTCTAGATCTCTGAGACCAGAAGCTGGCAGAATGAGAATACCTCATCAGGATGTATTGTCTTTATCCCACATTACACACACATAGGCCCCAGAATAACACTAATTCTATCATCATGAACAGGATTATGGAGGACAGTTAAATTCTGTTTTTACACGTGTGTCTTTGACCATTTTCTGTTACTACAACAGAATTCCACAGGCTGAGTAATTTATAAAGTAAAAATAAATGTGTTTGACTCACAGTTTTGGCAGAAGGGAGTCCAAGATCGTGGTGGTGACATCTGGAAGAGCTTTTCTGTCCCATGGTGACCTGGGAGAGGGGATCTGGTAGCCAGACAGAGCAGGCCCGTGGCCTGGGTCTCTCTCCTCTTCTTGTGCAGCCACCAAGCCCTCATGAGTCCCTTATGACCTATCAAATCCTAATTCCATCCTACAGGCTCATCTGTAAAACCACTGACCTATATACATTTTGGAATCCAGTTGGCAACACATGAACTTCCGGAAGACACATTCAAACTATAACAATTTGTCCCTCATTTTCTCCCCACCCCTATGTTCTCATTTTGGTGTCATAGCTTACACTGGGTGAGTTTGTGGTGTTGTTACCTATTACGTGCTCCTCCTTTGACCCACATTTATCTAAGGTTCTACAAAAGAGCCAATGTTTAATATTCACTTGCAGTCCAGATATTGATCTACCTTTAGAGATTTGAATTCTCTGGAGCTCAAACTCTAGTAGATTTTTTTTTTTTTTTGAGACAGGGTTTTGCTTTGTAGTTCAGGCTGGCTCTGAGCTCACTATGTAGCCCAGGCAAGCTTTGAACTCAGCAATCCTCCTGTCTCTGCCTCCCGAGTGCTGGGATCACAGGCATGAGCCACCACGCCCGGCTCTAGAAGATTTTTCACAAAGATCTCACAGGACTGCACATGACTTGTAGGCCCCAGAGCAGAGGGAATGGGTTTAGTGAGCAGCTCTCCACTGGCCACCATACCTCTTGCCAGGGCTTGAAGATCAGGCAATGCCCGCACCTAGGGTCTGGCCTAAGGAGAGTGGGAAAACGTTAGCACCCCAGATGTGGAAATTTACCTTGTGTCCCTGAGGTTCTCCTCCCTCCAATCCCCTCCTCCTGACAAGCAACAACGTTGTGACCTGGTCACAGGTTCCGTTTCCACAGAAGCCAAACGAAATCCATTAGCCATGTTGCCCTAGAGCAGAATGTCAGCATTTTTCTTTAGCGGGGGTGGGGGTGGGGGTGGATAGACTTCTTTACTGCGGACAAAATATGTTTCCTAAAAATGTTCTGTGTCTCAGAAGTTTTAGGGGCTCAACATGACCTTCCCCGCATGAGTGCTTTCTAAAAATCTTCCTTTATTTTAAAAAACTTGTATTGTCATAAAATTTACCAGATTGACCATTTTTAATTTTTTTTTTTGAGACAGGGTCTCGCTTTGTAGTTCAGGCTGACCCTGAGCTCACCATGTAGCCCAGGCAAGCCTCAAACTCAGCAATCCTCCTGTCTCTGCCTCCCAAGTGCTGGGATTACAGGCATGAGCCACCATGCCTGGCTAAATTTTGTTTTTAATTGACACATAACCCCTAATCTATATAGATCTATTTTATATTTCAGGGGTCCTGTGTCCCCTGAAGTCCAGGGCAGTCTTGCCCAGCCAGGCCTGCCTCTCTTTCCAGAAGACAGTGTTCCCTTTGGGGGACTCAGGATACGAGCAGCCCCCAAGGACCAGCATTTGTATGACGCAGGGCAGTGTCCAGACGGCACAACTCTATGGGGAGATCGGTAGCCAGGGCAGATTTCTGCATTTCAGTTCCCAGCAGATCCTGCAGGGGTGCACGAAGCTCTCCCCAGGCACCTTCACTTCCAAAGCTGCCCAGGGCTCCGGGAGCCAGTGGGGTCTTGCATTTAAGCCCAGCCTGGGCAACTCAATCATTAGGGACTTAGTAAGAACCTGTCTCTCAATAAATAAGAAAAGGGGCCGGAGGGTTAGCTCAGTGGTTCCGGCGCCTGCCTCGTAAGCGCAATGCCCTGAGTTCGATCCCCGGAAACCACATATAATGCTGGGTGTGGAGACACGCCCACCAACAATCAACACGGCATACCACAGTGCCGGACGTGGTGGCTCACGCCTGTCATCCCAGCACTCGGGAGGCAGGGACAGGAGGATTGCTGAGTTCGCGGCGGCCTGCCTGGGCACCATAGTGAGCTCAGGGCCAGCCTGAACTACAAACCGAGACCCTGTCTCAAAAGCAAAAAAAAAAAAAATAATAAAAATAAATAAATAAATAAATAAGAAAAGGGCTGGAAATGTAGCTCAGTGTAAAGACCTTGGGTTCCGCCTCCAGACACACACACACACACACACAGAGAAGGAGAGACAGGAGCTAAGCAGACACCCAAGGGCAGGTGGATTTTTTTTCCACTGATGCACTTTATAGAAAGCATAATAGATAGGAGTAGGCCCAGCTGCTGTAACAGATCCCACAGTACTGTCACTTCCAGACAGAAGAAGCTCTCTGTTTCTTTTTTTTTTTTTTTGAGACAGGGTCTCGCTTTGTAGTTCAGGCTGGCCCTCAGCTCACTATGTAGCCCAGGCAAGCCTCGAACTCAGCAATCCTCCTGCCTCTGCCTCCCGAGTGCTGGGATTACAGGCATGAGCCACCACGCCTGGCATTGTGGTATGTGGTATTGATGGCTGGTGGGCATGAGTCTCCACGCCCAGCATTGTATGTGGTTACCGGGGATCGAACTCAGGACCTTGCGCTTGCGAGGCAGGCACCGGAACCACTGAGCTAACCCTCTGGTCCAGAAGCTCTCTGTTTCTTATCTATCAAAGCTGATGGTAGTACAGGCCCCTCAGGTCCCCGGCCAGTGGTCAGCTCTGCTAGGCTCGCTCATGGACTCTCTCCTGGGTCCACAGAAGAGCATGAGGCAGAGCACAAAGGTGGACCTGGCTGGGGTAGGAGCAGCTAAATCTTTAGGTGAGGCCCAGTGCTTCAGGGCAACATGCCACCAGGGTGTCCTGCTGCACATGGCCAAGATGGCAGCCTGGGCCTCAGCAGTCCAAGGGGCTGATGTGGATGTCTGCGTCCAGCCAGACTGGATTGGGAAAGCGGGGTGGGGAGTAGGGCAGAATAACCAAAGACTGTCACGCAGTGTTCCTGTGGACTTGCAGTCCTCCTGCCTCAGCCTCCCAGAGTGCTGGGATTAAAGGTGTGCACCGCTATTCCCAGCTCTCTCTTTAATGTAAATCCTAGCCCAACCTCTTTGATCACCTGAGATTTTCAAGAGCCCGTTTGAGGATGTCCCTTCCCTTGGGCACTGTTTCTAGCCTCGGCTATGAACTTTGTAACAAGGAAGCTCATCAGCGTCTCTCAAAATGCTTCTTCGTGTTCTAAAAAGTGTGTCTGGATCCACTTCCTAGAAAGGAAGGAGGGCAGCAACCATAAGAGCCAGAGAAGACCTGATGGCTCCAGGTAACTGTGGACCCTGCTTGGGACCCCAGGGAGGAGTAGGACAAAAGTAAAATCTAAAGACTTCAGTCCGTCATAACACGTGATTTACTGAGTAAAGATACTGGCTCATCAGTTGCAGGAAGTACAGATACCAGAAGGTGCTGGCTGCAGATGACCGGAGAAACTGGCCATGGGGAACCTTCCGGATTATCTCTGCAAGTTGAATCTAAAGCCATCATAAAATTAATAGAAAGAAGAAGTGGAAATCTAGGTAGCTCCATAAGTACAAGCTTATTGTCCAGAGCCAAAGAACTCACCAACAGCATAGAAGCCTTTCTCACAGACATTTATAGCACCTAATCAATTTATAGGAGAAACCTAATAGAGGCAATGGAACCACAGCTTCAGTTTGAGGGGTAGCAAGGTAATGAAAATGCCAGCGTGGTGGTGCATGTCTATAATCCCAGCACTCAGGAGGCTGAGGCAGGAGGGTTTTGGTGAGCCAGGTGCATCCTGGGCTACATAGTGAGTTCAAGCCCAGTCTGAATTATATAGTGAGACTTTGTTATGAAAAAAACAGAGAGGGCTGGAGATTTAGCTCAGTGGTTCCGGCGCCTGCCTCGCAAGCACAAGGTCCTGAGTTTGATCCTGGTAACCACATACAATGCTGGGTGTGGTGACTCATGGCCACCAGCAATCAGTACCACATACCACAGTACACCGGGCATGGTGGCTCACACCTGTAATCCCGGCACTCAGGAGGCAGAGGCAGGAGGACTGCTGTGAGTTGGAGGCTTGCCTGGACTACATAGTGAGCTCAGGGCCAGCCTGAACTACAAAGCAAGACCCTGTCTCAAAAAAGAAAAAAAAAAAAAACAGAGAGAGACAGACAGAGACAGAGAAAGGGAGAGAGAGTGTGAGCAGGATAAAGTGGAACTTAACAACAAATAGAGCCCATATACTGAGCTATTGGCTTTGGGAGTCCTTTTAGATAACAGCAAAGGTTTTTATTTGTCTGGTTTGTACGGTAAACCCAAGGAACACAGTGGGAACAAGGTAAAAGAATCATAAAGGAGAGCCACGGTTTGGGAGCTGTGGGGATGGGGTGGGGTGGGTGGGTACGATTTCAACAGAGCAGAAAACTGGCCTCTCTGGGGCAAGGGAAAGTGAAGTTGGGGGGGCGGGAAGCAGGAAAGATTGAGGCCAAGGGCCACAGGAAACAGAGGCGCCAACACAGGACCTTGGGTGGAAGGCGCAAGAGCAGCCGGCAGGGAGGGGAGTGCCGGTGTGGGCAGAGGTGGGACAGAGCTCCGGGGCAATGAAAGGTCAAGTGGACCCACATTTGCCCTTGAAGTTCTCCTTGCAGCTGCAGCGTTTACCCCAAGAGAACTCCCGGATGACTACTCTATAGCTTCACCCTCCAAACTTGTCAGCAAACATCTTGCTTTTTATTACTAGTTTTGCAGCTCTCTAGCGCGGTGGTACCTCGGTTGACGAACTCAATCCCTTCCATGAATGAAGCTGAGCACAGACAGAAACATGGAGAGAATTAAGATCGTGAACTGAAGTACCACCCGTGGGCAGCCCTGGGAAAGAAAGGCCCCCAGGCTGCTGCTAACGTTTTGCTTTTCCTGGTGGCATTTCTATTTGCATGGTATAATTACTCTGAAAATGGAATGAATATTCACAACAGGCTGCATTTGCTTTTCCTAAATGGGAAAGAGGCTTTAATCCCAGAAACAAAGCCATGACCTTATGAACAGGAGAGACTATATTATTCCTGTAGACCCACTCAGAAAAGCGTCAGCGGCCACGTAACGTGGTTACCGAGCGCCTGCTCATGTCTTCACTCTGTGCTGCGTCCTCATCCATGGGTGGAGGGACAGCGCAAGCGTGAGGCTCGCAGAGGAGAAGCGGGTCGCCCTTGTGTGGGGGACAAGAGGATAGGGCGGCCCCAAGGTTTACATCAGGGGAGAGAGCAGAAAGGAGGAAATGTGATTTTTTCTGGGGAGAGAGCGGCAGAAGCTGGGACAAGCTGGGGCAGGGACGCTGGAATTTAAAATATGACAAGCGTAACTCTTAAAAATCCTAGCTGTTTACAAATATGACTGTTGGACAGGATAGGAAGCCAGATACTTCGGAGGCCAGTGTGTAGGGCAAGTTCGGTCTCCTCTGTGGCACAAGTCCAGCGCCTCAGAATGTGACTGTATTTGGAGAGAGTCGTTACGGAGGAAGTCGGTTAAAATGAGGTCATCTGGGCGGCCGTCAGCCAGCGTGACCTGTGTCCTAATAAGAAGTGGAAATTGGGACACAGACACTCAGAGGGGGGTCGCAGGTCCCTCCCTGCGGTGGTCGAGGGTTGGTGAGTGTGGCCAGGGAGACTGGCCCTGGGGCCGGGTCCCCGTGTGGTCATCGGGTCACTGGGCCTTGCGGCCCCTCGTCCACAGCCCCTTCCATAGCCCTGTGCACAGCTGCTGTTGGCCTTGCACCAGGGACACACGTGCCTGCGAGAGGGATCGGCGAGAAACAGCTGCTTCTTGTCATCCTGTTTTCCTTTTTCGAAGCTTTGAGCCGTCTCGCTACCGAAGCACTGGGAATGTTTTTCTGGGCGATTCTCTGGTCGTTCCTTTGGAATCTCATGATCTCCCAAGCGAGGAGACAGTGATGCTAGAGAAAAAAGTTCTGGCCGAAAGCTGGGCCGTGCGATGGAAAGCCGACCACCGCCACGACTCCTGCCTTTGGAGGCAAGAAGAACGAGGCAACGTCGCCGCTCTAGTGAAACCATCATTTCCTCGGGACACTTTCGGGATGGTGGATGGGGTGCTGAGGAACAGGCAGGCCCAGGTGCGGCCGGTTCTGGCTCTGGGTGTCTTCACACATCTGTGCGTGGATGCGTGTGGGCTCGTGTTCCATTTTGCCGAGCCCCACACAGGGAAGCCGGGGCTACTGTAATGATGGGGCTACTGTCCCAGGTGCTTGGGCCCTAGACAGGTCGCCCTGGAACCCTTTCGGCCTGCAGATCCACTGAGGAGAGACAGCCAAGCCCTTTGTCCCCTCACACCCCAGGCCCACGCTGCGCACTCTGGGACCATTAGCAGAAAAGCAGACAGGATGGCCAGGCAGCCTCATCCTGTCCCTGGGTTCGGGGCACCTGCAGAAAATGCTGCTGAGGCCGGATTGCGCTGCTCCTGCTCTGTCAGTCTGTTGTTGCCTGGACAGAGGGCTGCATACTTTTGAAGACAGCAGGGTGTCCAGGGTTCTCAAGGTGTTACAAGATGGCTTCCTCTCCTTTC
This sequence comes from Thryonomys swinderianus, assembly GCA_004025085.1. Taxonomy (NCBI): domain Eukaryota; kingdom Metazoa; phylum Chordata; class Mammalia; order Rodentia; family Thryonomyidae; genus Thryonomys; species Thryonomys swinderianus. The sequence goes on along the minus strand of PVIC010059166.1, from coordinate 2,104 downwards.
TCCCAGGGAGCCACAAGGAGGCCAAGGACGTGGAGGGTGGCTGCTTCCTTGATTTTCTTTCAAGGACTGTGTTTGTCTTTCTCCTCCCCCACTTCTTCCTCTCCTCCTCCTCTGACAACCTCTGAATCCATCAGAGTAACTGGGACCAGGACAAGCCGTGAACTCACCTTTCAGCAAATAGACGTCGTGAGTGACACACGCTTTGTTCTCATGTGCGAGATCTTCTAGGAAGGCAGATGAGCCAGGGGAGGCGGCTCATGTCTGCAGCCCCGGAACTCTGGGGAGCTCAGACAGGGGGGATCCAAGTTCTAGACCAGCCTGGGCAATTCGGAAAGACCCTGTCACAAACTAAGCAGGAAAAAGGGTGGGGTTTTAGTTCAATCCAAGAGGAAGAAGGAGAGAAAAAGAAAGAGAAGGTGGGGCGAGAAGGGAGCGGAGGAGGCAGGAAGAGAAAGAGGAGGAGAAGGAGGAAGCGGAAGAGGAGGAGATAAGAGTGGCCAGCAGCCAAAATCACTGCAAAAACAGGCGGTTTCAGAGTCTCTCATGTATCGTGATAATATGAAGTTCTCCTGAAATCTACAGTGTTTTCCACACACTTGTTTTTTCCATTTTCACACTGGATTGCTTCACTGACCCTCCTTTGTCACAATTCCAGGAAGCCCCTGCCCGCCGCCCATTCAAAGGGCCAGCGATAAAATCATTGGAACTAAGCAAGATGTGAACTGTTCCTGCTCCCAAATAGTTCCAGTATCTCGTTTTTAAAGACGGTACATTACAGAAATATATTTAGGAGACTGTTAAAGCAAGGGACAGCACTTCTGGATGACACACCAAATTAAACTCCTTGTAGTAGGTTTGATCTGTGCATTCAAGTTTTAGAGAATACTGAAAATGAAGACCATGGGAAAAGTTTAATTTATGCATGTTCATGAACATCGGGTGGGACTTAAAAAGAAATTGATTCTTTACATAAAATATCTATGACTTATTGTCATAAATATCTATTGACTTATTCTTCATTTTGATACTATCCTTTAAGAAACAGTCACAGTATTGAATGACCAGGATCATAAATCTGTGACAACTCTTAACGCATTTAGTGCAGTACACAACACTATTTTCATAAAGTCATAAATTTTATTTGATAAAGCTTCAGTCCATCTAGAGGTTAAAAGAATTGCTTACTTTTCTAGCTGGGTGTGGTGGTGCATACCTGTAACCCCAACATTCTGGGGGCCTGAGGCAGGAGGATTCCGAGTTTGAGCCCATTCTGGGCAACTGAGCAATTTAATGAGGTTGACCTTGTCTGGAGATAAAATATTAGGAAAGGGCTTGCATTGCAACTCAGTGTAAGGATCTGGGTTAAATCTTCATTAAAACAAAACAAAACAAAACAAAAATTGTCCACTTTCCATGTAAGTATATTCCGTGCTGAAAAGGTTTAACTTGACATGGCATAATTATTTTCATCTAAAAATGTATTTTTCTCATAACTACAAATCACATAGGCTTTAGAAACTCTGGTATAATCACCACTTAGATTAGAGATTTAGAGACTTCTCAGGGAAGACACTTTATTCCTCAGGATGGAAAATCACTTTTCACACACCTTCTGCTCACTTCCCTCGGCTCTCTGCCTCATTTACCTTCCAAGGTGACTCCTCATCCTTTCCACAAAGTACAGAGGGACCTCTGCTCCCTAAATACCAGCCCCCCCCAGAGCCAGCCACACCCTGGTCTCCCCAAAATAAAGTCAAGGTCTTCATTTGGCAAATCCTTACAATTGCCAACTTTGGGAAATTTTCCCTGGAAGAACTTACTCAAGAGACTAAACTGAACACTTGTTTGAGCAAGTAAGTCAAATACAAGGAGATCCCACCCAAAATAGAGGAGCAGGTACATAATGAGGTACAGAACACAGAGACCAAACATGTATGTCTCCAAACAGCAGCACCACTGAGTGATCCTGACTCTGCTGGGTGGGTGTGGTCTCGGGGTCTAAGTCTGTCACTTTCCTTTTGGGCTGTTCCCTGCTCTGGGCTGCTTCCTGGCTGCCATGAACTAAGCAGCTTTGCTCCAGCTGTGATGTTCCTGCCTTGGAGCC
>PVIC010059165.1:0-10194 GCA_004025085.1 Thryonomys swinderianus | reverse complement strand
GCGAACTCAGCAATCCTCCTGTCTCTGCCTCCCGAGTGCTGGGATTACAGGCGTGAGCCACCACGTCTGGCATTGTGGTATGCGGTGTTGATTGTTGGTGGGCGTGTCTCCACACCCAGCATTATATGTGGTTACCGGGGATCGAACTCAGGACCTTGCGCTTGCGAGGCAGGCGCCGGAACCACTGAGCTAACCCTCCAGCCCTGTCTTCTATATTCTACTAACCATCTTTCTCAGTCATTCTCAATTTACTATAGGTAAAATTACAATTACAATATAATTGGTGCAATTTCTCCACAAGCTCCAACTATCACTTCATACATTTTGTATTTACTCCCCAGAGAGCTCAATTTGACCTTTCAAGTCCCTGAGGACTTCCTTCCTATGGTTTCTACCACCTTCTGATAGTATATTCTTCTACATCTCCCTGCCAAGGATGAGAAACAGGACTTTGGAAACAACCTGAGTTTGGAATGTGATAACACAAAAACGGTGAAATCATCTGGGCCAATAAATTAAAAAAAAATGAGTAGAATGAATGAGAAATTTCCTGAGTGACTGATTACCTCTCAAAACAGATAACCACAGAAACCAGCCTGTGGAACAAGAGAGACAACAGGAATGAGAAGCAAAAGAGCAACTATGACCATGGTCAGTGGCACTAAAATGTAAGGACAGGTAAAGAGAAAATTCTAGTAAGTTATAGAGTGTGTTGGTGGCTAAACAATGTCATACGATCAGACATTCTAAAGACTACCAATGCCCAAATTCACCTAAAAAAATAAAGATAAGGATCATTAGTGTTGGGAACATCTAGAAAGTTTAATAGCAGAATACTGAAAGGACTACAAGTTTATATGCATGTGGTTTTAGAGGGATAAATGTAAAAGCCAAACAAGGCTCTGAAGATCACTGAGGAAGTAGAGGATGTTATGAAGATTAGTGATTGCACCTTGCTAACTCTCAGCTAACCAAGAATAAGGAATCCCCATGCCAACTAGCCACCTACCGGAAAGACAAGGCCTTACAACGTAGGCCAGGCCAAGCAAACAGAGAGAAAGAAGATACACGAAGACCACAATAGGAAAGGCAGGGTTTTATACTTGTAGGGATAGGAGTCTGTGAATGAGAAAATAAAATAGGTCTTCCTTACGTCTTCTAGCCAATCCTGATCAAAAGGAGTTAAAAACAAAAGTTAGTAGAGTGATTTTTCTGTGAAGTAAGTCAAAGGTAGGGGGAAAAACAGACAAAAAGGCATCAAATGGCCTTGAGAGTAGCACCAGAAAAAGAGCTGATAGCAGAACAGAGAGAAAGCCAAGTGCACAAACAGTAAGCCCTAATAAAATATAGAGGAAACAAAGTGGGGTGTTGGCTAGCTTTAAGGCCAAGAGTACTCACACCTATACTCTAATGTACACTTACATACATGTGCATTCACTCTAATGTCACCATATCATTCCCTCTAGCATCACTGTAAAGTACAAGAGACATCTGCATGCACCTTGCTAACCCTCAGCTAACCAAGAATAAGGAATCCCCATGCCAACTAGCCACCTACCGGAAAGACAAGGCCTTACAACGTAGGCCAGGCACAAGCAAACAGAGAGAAAGAAGATACACGAAGACCAACCAAAGAAATAATGTTAGGCATAGGTGCCCAGATGCCAATCCAGTTATGGCAAGTTCTGCACTGAGGGGAACAAGTTAGCCACTCCCCTCCCCAGAAAAACACCTGAAAACAAAAAATCTATGGGTCCATCTTTCTCTCTTCTTTGGTCATGTTCCTTGAAGCATGAATGAAAGATGTTCATTAAATTTTAACTGCTATTTTATTATTTTGGAGAGATAAGTACAATATGGCATGTGGAACAAAATGTAACTCTTAACTACTGTACGGAGGTTACAAGGTCCAGATCTGCAATGTTCCTAAAATCTATGTGCTAAAGAACTGCCAGTCTGTAATACCATTCAGAGACTGTGCAGCCATCAGGAGGCATGTCTACTTAGCGGAAGTACCTCACTTGGCGGAAGTCCGTCATTGGATTTGCTGTTGAAGGCTGCACTGGAACCTACGCTCCTTCCTGTCCAGCACTCTGCCTATTGGCCTTTGGGAGGTGGTGTGTTTCCTCCACCACGCTCTCCCACCTCACCGCTGCCATGACTCGGCCCAGAAGCAGGCAAGCTAGCCGACCTTGGACTTATGCCACAACAATTGGAATAACTCATTTCTCTTTAAAGTTGATTCTCTGTAGTATTCTGTGAAAATGAATGGAAAGCCAACTCCCGCAGAGACCTAGAGAAAGCTATGAATGAAGATGATTTCACATTGTGCGGTGCCATTCCTGTTAACTGGTAAAATATGTGAAGTTAATCCTGTTTGATTTTTTAAATGGTCTAGACGATGTGATTCTGAGATGTATATAAATTGTACCAATAAAGAATTCAATTTAAAAAATGGTCTAGACAATGTTTTGATTAAATAATACCTCAAATAAAGTAGAAAACAATTTTCTACTTGATGTGGTTTGAAACCATGTGGTGCTTTTGCTTCACTAATATTTCTTAATAAGGTTACATAGAAATAAAATGGAATATAAGATGAATTAAATACTTTCATTAAGCTAGCAGAAATAAAAACCTTGTTAACCTCTAAAATCATTTTGTACTATATTATGTAACTGAAAATTACTGAGAATGCATGTTCCTACACATCATATTGAATAGCAACAGAACAATCAAAAGGAGTTGTGAAATCCCATAAAACCAAAATAATCATACGAAGCATGTTAAAAATAAGTGGAATGGCAAAGATTTTGAAGAAAAATTCTTTCAAATCCCTTAATGCTTTTCTTTCTCCCATTTCTAATTTATGTTGTATTCTGAAATGCACGTTAATTCTTTCTGACCAAAATAGTAATTTCTTCACTTCTAATATGAAGAGCCATAACACTTCACTAAATTAAATTTTAACTTGCTAAAAACTTTAAATCATTGTCCCAAGACAGGAAATACAGTTCATCTTTTCCAAAATACAGTAGAAACTGACAAACAGTGGTGGGACAGGATGTGTATATTTTACAATTTAACAAGGTATCTCCATAAGATATATGCAGCATGTCTCCCTGGCTGAAACACAACACTGAGTACTAAGACCGCAGATTTATTGGGGACTAGATGTTAACCCCAAGCTACTCAGCAGCTGTACAGTCTTGGGATGTTACGGACCATTTTTTAACTTTCATTTGTTAATAATAGTTGGACCTGCCCCACTGATGTATGACAATTAGGGGTGGCGTTTAGAACACTGGGACAAATGCCATGCCCCGTCTCCAAGCTAGTCTTACTCACTGTCCATAATGAACCTATCAAAATGTCTCTTATAACATTTGCTCAATGCAATTGTGCTGACATAGTGGCAGGGCTCACGTAAAGAGAAATTAAAGCAAAGAAATAAGGAAACAAAGAAATGAGACAAGAAAATCTTAAATTCAAGCCCAGCTTGGGCAACTGAGTAACTTAATCTCTGTCTCAAAATTTAAAAAAAGGGAAGAACCATAGTATTAGTTCAGTGTGAAGTCACTGGGTGCTGTCCGCAACACCCTCAATGATAATTAATAATAATAATGATGATGGGCAGAAGTGTCAGAACTCCCTAATTAACAAAGACAATTTATCAGCCTGAAGTAGCTTTCTTTTAACTGAAAAGTCCTAACACCCTAGAAAACTATATCCTGACTATACATTGCTATTAAATCGGTATTGATGTCTTACAGAGGTGTTGAGAAATACTTTCAAGGCAGGGCTCATTCTATAGCAAACACAGTAAGTAATGGTTATATAACAGTGAGAAAGAAAGCTTTTAAAGTTACTGAATTCTGACCTATTTTTTAAAATAATAAAACATGCTGCTGCTCTAAATGTACAAGCAATAACTGAAAAATACTCTTGGGACAAGTGATAAGCTTTATTCAATTCAGTAAGTACTGAGCAATTGTTTTGGGTTTTGTGGTACTGTCTTTTGGTTTTGTTTCCCTAGTCTGATGCCAACACCTGGCTCTGTAGACAGCAGAAAACATTAAACAAGAACTCAGAAATCTAACATAAGCATACATATTAAAACATTGTAAAAATGATTAAGACTCTGTAGAGAGTATACTAAAAAAGTATATAATGCATAAGTTAAATTATCATAAGGAAGGAAAAATAATGTAGTAAAAAACACGTGTCTCAGATAGCACATGGGAGAAAAGTGTGGAGGGGAAGGGTGTTGTGGATACAGAAAACTAGCCTTGTCCTACATTAGAGGGGAAGATTTGTCCATTTTATTTCCAATGAAATATTCTCCAGCGCTCTCTCTTGACTGTTCTGGACCACTGTGTTCAAGTGTTAAGAACTCATTTCACTCAACCTGACTCATACTCTCCTGGGTGAGTAAAACCTAAATAAATGGTATTTCTGACCTACACCCAGGAAGGGTCTTAACAGATTATTTTGCATTCAGAAAATGAATCACTTTGTCCACTGTGAAGCCTAGATGTCAGAGAGTGTATGATGGCCTAAACCCATTTAAAGATCACCTTCAAATCAAGTGCATTATTATCTCACATGAGATCAAAACGTTGCCTTTTCCATTTATGGAATATTAAATGGTAGTAAATTATTGTAAAAGACATACATCAGTTTGATACAGATCTCTTTTAAAGAGAAAAAAGTAAAGCTAAGTAAATCTTTCTCCATAGTAATCATCATATTCTAAAGTGCTTCAGTGTTTGAAAAACCTTCACCTGAATTTTCATACTTAAACCCTTCAAGGCTTCCTCACACAATGTTAAATCTTCTGTTGAACAAATCCTGTTAGCATCGCTGTCGTAGTGCGGATTTTGAAAATCAAATAGCAATATACTTCCTCCTAAAATACAACCAAATAATTAGAGGTTATCTCATCTGAATTCCAAGGGCTACTTTTTTCTACAAAACTTAAATTCTGTGTTTTATAACACTTTCAATTTTGATTAGTCTAGAAAAAAATGCATTTTTTTCTGTCATGATGGGAAAATAAAGTTGCTAAATAAGTTTCTCAGATTTCTAACTCTTATCATTAACCAAGTGTTAAAGTCAACTGTTTTTGACAAAATATTATTTTAAAGCCCAATAGAGGGTTTTAAGGAGGACACCATGATCGAACCATGCTGTAAAACTGAGTCAGTCCTTAATTCAGATCTAAATTTACTTTCATCTGTTTTAACTCTTTTTCCCCCAGTAGTGGGAATTGAACTCAGGACCCTGCACTTTGCTAGCCAGGCGCCGTACCACTGAATTGCATCCCCACCCCAATTTCACATATGCTTTAAACCTCAGAAGTTGGTAGGCAAGGACATGGCATTATTGTCTTCTTGATTTTCCTTCTCAAGAATAATAGTTCCCTATTTCCTAGTGTTTTGAATATTTTCAGCCTCTTCATAATGACAGAATGCCTTATCAGTCTTACAGTGGATGCAATGAGCTAGTTACTTTCAAGCAAAGAAACATATAAAGATTAGGAAGAACTCATACTAACAAGGTTATACACAGAAAAATCTGTAACAAGTGTAAGAGCTGTATAGCAGATGGTAGAGCAAATCTGCAATGATATTTAATGAGGTGATTTCATGCCACAGATACTTATTGATACTATCAAGTGTGAATCCATATCACAAAATTATACATATGTATATATGTATGTCTGAAACAGATAATGGCAAACCATCATGTCACTTAATATCATTTGGCCACATGACTTCCAATATTTAGAAACTCTCAAACTACAAGAAATATGCATTTTACCATGGCACTAGAAAAGGGGACACATAAGCATGCATCTCTTTCCATTGCTATGGATATATGCAAATGTACAGCTGAATGTATTTATCCATGTAAATCATCAGAACAGAATTCATAGTGATGAAACTCAAGGAAGATGTACAGCTCGAAAGTTTCAGCGAAGAGTGCTTTACCAGGAGAATCTCATAGCTGGATGCATGCCCCCTGGAGAGTGCTGGGGAAACCCCAAGGGAAAGGTCCAACTCAAGCACCACTTGGTTGTGTGTGGTAGGGCACATTTCCAAGTTCAAGGCCTTACGATTTGTCCTTCATCCCTTTCTTGGGGACACACTGCAAATTAACAACAACACTTTCATAGAAAATTGAGTCATTTCCCATGGATTCACAGATTAGCGTTTCCTGTTTACTTTCTATTTTTTCCATCTTTCCTTTAAATGCTCTCCATTGATTATCCTGACACCTGCTGGCCAGGGTGCAGGGGATTTTCCTCCTTTCCTTCCAACCAATCTCTACAAAGACTTTTACAGGTATTTTCTGTGACAATTTAGTAATTCCTTCAGTTTCAGAACCTGCAGTACTTAATTGCTAGCATTCTATCACTGGAAACCATGAAAGTTTTTAATAATTCTTCCATTTCACATGGCCAGGATTGGACTCTGTACAGAAATGCATGTCTGCCTTGATTTCCAAAAAAATACATCCATAAAATAGAACAAAAAGCAAAAACAAATTTGTATCATCTCTCTTAAAATGCAGACAAGAATTGGATTGGAGTGACTTGACTTTTTTTTTTACTTTTTCCATAATAAAGTCCATTTTCAAACTACTTAGCCAATGGAAAGAGTAAAATAATAGCTATAATGTAAGCCATACTACTAATTACTGATCTGTAGAATTTGCTCTTTTTTTTTTTTCAGTGCTATTTTATTATGACTTGTCTCTGGTCTGAATTCAGCTCTGTGGCATGCCCTAGTTTTGGACAAAGATATAATAAAACCATTGCATGATCAATCATACTCGAAGGTACTGCTCTTTGCAAGTGTCTGCAGTAAACAATAAATATCAGAGTTACTTCCTCTGTCTTTAGAAAACTCTCAAATGAGGCGAGTTTTTAAAAATTATACCAAAATGCTAAGACACATAGTCTTCCTTTTTTCAGAAGTCTTCAAAAGATAAAGCATCGTAAGAGTAATTGGCTAATTAAAAGCTATATTTTCAATAGCAAGACAATTAAGAATTTGGAGTTCTAAGTTAAAACCATCAAACAATTTTTGCAATGGTGTTTCATAACCATGGTGCTTTAGTCAAAGCATGTATGTTTGGTTCTTTATATTCCTAAAATTTTGTGGGAAAAAAGATTCTTAGGTCTAGAAAGAAAAGTCAAAATTATTAGGTATTCTATTAAAATATGCTAGACCCTAATGGCATGTTTTACATGCACATTAATCTTAAGGTTTTTGGTAAAAAAAAAAAAAAAACCCAGAAATCTTAAAATCCACAATTCAGAAGAATAAACCAACGCAATTTTTTCGATAGTTATTACAATTGTTTTTCAAAACCATATAAATGTAAAAATAACAACACTTTAATTCTAAGGAAACAGTTCACATTTCAGGAGTAATCATAAAACTTTTTCAGGTGCAGAGGAAATACCTGTGTTGCATTATAGCAGTGACTGACGTAGCCCAGATTTTGCATGGCGTCAAACTGTCCCAGCTGGACACTATTTTCCTTTGATTATTACTTTCAATTTAATACTTCAAAATTATATGCTTCACTTTGAATCTAAAGTTAGCATTTGTTTCTGAAGTCTAAACTTAATGGTCATATAAATTAGTTAATGAAGACAATACGTGAGGGCTGGTTGTGTAGCTCAAGGGTGCAGCACCCGCTTGGCCACAGCATGGCCTTGAGTTTGATTCCTGATTACCCCCCCCCCATAAAAGAAGAATATATAAAAATGAAAAGCACAGAACCCTGTAACTTCAGCATGAAAACTAGTCACAGACATAATGTCATGGGGAGCGAGACTGTTCAGATATTACTTTGTTCTCACATATAATTGGCTAACAATTGACTAAAGATCGCCATTAATTAAAATCTGAAAATACAAATGCCGGTGATTCCTAGCACTTAGGACATGTCTAGACATCTTTAGACAGTACCATTTGCTTAGACTTCAAGCTCAAACTGCAGGCACAGAGGCGTGTTGCATAAGCTATCACGTGCTTGCTGCAACTGTATGCATGTTATTGAATTTTTTAGAGCAACCCATAATGATGAATAATTTAAGAGTTAATAAAATATTCAATCTGACTGATCCATTGGTTTAATTTTAAAATAAAGATGACTAATAAAAGGAGTTACATATCGTTATCAAATTCCAGGCACGAATGCATGTCACTTGCAACCCACGCAGAGGCAAAACACCAATTCCTGTAAGACATCAGCTACGTGGGGTGCAGGGGAGGGGTGGGGGAGGGGAACACTCTCTGCAGGCTCTAGTAAGTTTGCACTGAGTTTAACTGCTGGGGGTGTTGGCCAGGCTCTACTCAGCCTTCTGCAGAGCTCAAAGAAGAACAATTAAGCAGATGCAAGTTTGACAAGAAAAAAAGAAAAGCTCACGCAAAATGGTCCCTTTCTTCCCACCCTCTGCCCACAGGCTGGCAGGCAGAGGGGGAAACCTGGTGGGGCGGACCGCGGAGCGGGGCTGCGGAGCTCGGTCTAGGAAGGCCGGGTGGAAGCCCGCAGCCTCTCCCGGGTGACTGGAGGACTCCGCGCGCCCTGGCCTCGGAATTTAGGAGACAGAGCTCGGCCCGGGGCTCCCGCAGCCGGAACCGGAGATTGGCGCCCCGCCCCGGACGCCTCCTTGTGCCGTCCAGCCCGTGGCTCCGACCGGGTACCGGAGGGCGATAGGATGCAGGTGCGCGCGGGCCGCTCGTGCTCAGCTCCCGGAGGGCCAGAGGCGGGGACGGAGGGCGGGAGGGGAGGCGAAGGGAGGGGAGGGCGGCGTTCTCCCTTTTGCTGCCGGCGAGGAGCCGGTGCTCAGCCGGGGGAGACAGAAAGGGTAATGGGGCTGAACATCCTTTCTCCTCGCCAGAGACGCGGCCACGAGAGGCCGCAGAAGCCCCGCCGAGTTTCGACCTCCGCGGAGCAGCTGCCGCCAAAGAGCGCACACCTCCGCGCCGGACATCGAGCCCCAATCCCGGCCGGCGGGAGACCGAGGCAGAGCGCGGCCGCGGAGCGCCTCCGGGCAGCACCGCGGGCCCTGGAGGCGCAGGTGCTGGGTCGCCGGGCGGCCACGCAGCGCCTCGCCCCCAGCGCGCCCAGGTTTTCACTCCTCAAAGCACCGCGTCTCTGAGCAGTCGCCCGCGCTCCGCTCTCGTTCGCGGGCTGTGCTGTCCCCGCTTCCCTCCCGGGCGCCCGCCGGATGGGCGCACTCGCCAGAACGCGGGTCCCCCTTTCCAGCCCCAGGGAGACCCCGGGGTCCCAGGGTTTGACTGCACGAGTCAGATGCGCAAGGGGTCGGAAAGTCACCTGAACAACTCAGCAGGGCGCACGGCAAGTCCTGTACGTTTTACGTGCGCGTTTCCCTTTCTCGGTGCAGGTCAGGAAAAGCTTGGGCCAGACAGGAGACAGGTCCCGTAACTTTTCAGTGCCGGGCCGGGGACCCCACGACTGGGTGGCGCCGCGCGGCTCTCAGGACCGGGGTCGGTCGGGACCCGAGGCGGCAGCGCACGGTCACCGGATGGTCCGGGCGAGCCGAGCTGGGGCCGCAGTTCCCGCTCCACACCGCGCGTCAGGGAGGCGGCGGCGACCCGGCGAGCGAGAACCCCGCAGCCCCGAGCCTCCCCGGCCGCGGGTTCGGGTCTGCGCCACCCGCACCTGCCAGCCGAGATCTGGGCACCGACCGAGCAGACCGCGCCGCCCCGCTGCCCGGAGCGAGTCCCCGCGTCTCCGGGCTTCTCGCTCTCCACTCCCCGGACTTCGCTCACTTTCGGGGCTCCCCGCGTGTCGCCCCCGCGGTCCCGGGGGACGTCCCGGCCCCCACGCCCCGCGACCTCACCTCTGCAGAGCCGGGGGACCCCGAGGCTGAGCCCCAGCAGGAGCCAGGCGGCCGCCGAGCGCGGCATGCTGCGAACCGAGGCCGGGCCGAGGTGGCGCCGAGGAGCGGACCCCGCCCGGGCAGACTCCGGGACGGCGCTGCCGGGCGCGGCGGAGGCGGACGAGGAGCAGGAGTACCGGGAGGACACGGGTTCCGCCCTGCGCTCCTGCGCCCGGAGGAGGCTGCGTGTGAGGACCGGCCGGGCGCGCTGTGTACAAACAGAGCGGCGTGCGGCTCCGCGCGGCTCTTATCCCCGCCCGCCTCCCTCC
>PVIC010059164.1:0-10186 GCA_004025085.1 Thryonomys swinderianus | reverse complement strand
AAGAGAGAGAGATAAAAGCTAACTTGAGAGACCTAAAAATTTAATTTAAGATGGTTTCCTGGAATAAGTCATATTTTGTTTTTATATAACTGTATTGGAGCTTCAAGGATTCAATTTAATAAGTTATCTGTCAGAGTGCATTAAAATACAAGCAGGTTAACTGATGAGCGTGAAGTATAATTAGTAAATGAGTTAAATGTTTTTTTTTTTCCCTAATGGATTCCTGGGCTAGATTTTGTGTTTTGGCAAAGATACTTACCACCACATGCTAGATTTTTTAAAGCAATCTGGGCAAATAATAAGCAGTGAAGTACTGACATGAGTTAGCTTGTAATATTTTATTGTTTAGGATGCTAGTTGGCTAATTTATGAGAAGTCAAAATAATACTGCCTTAGAAATACAGGAACTTTTTCTCTGGTATGAGAGCCTGAGCCAGAGGTATCCAGGTGTCACGGCAGGCCTACTCTGAAGGTCGCCTCTCCAGCATCTCCCATCTGCTCCGTGATCCAGGGCATTGGCTTTGGCTGCATGCTCTAAGCTGAGTCCCCACCAACACACCTGCGTTCCTCCTCAAAAAGGAAGAAAGAGGTAGAGGAGGAGTAGCAGAAGTGGCCCTCACAGCACTTGTGGTTATCCCATTGCCTGCAGAGGAGGCTTGGAAATGCAGAATTTAGCCTACAACTAGTTGCTATGGGGTTAGAGTAGAACAGAGTCTCTACCTGTGGAAAAATAGGCACACTTCAAATTCGAAGAAATATTTAAAAGAGTGGAGGGGCCAGGGATTTAGCTCAGGTGGTACATTTCCTGCCTTGGAAACAGAAGGGCCAAGTTCTATCCCCGGTGAAAAGAACAGAGGAATGTGGAAGGGAAGTTACCAGTCTGTATCACACACGTGTAACCTCAAAGACGTGAAGGTTTTTGTGGAGAAGGAAATCTCTACTCTGTAATTCCTGGGAGTAAATCAATGTTCAGAATGGAGGAAATCAGGGAAGGTAGTAAAAGAGCTCAGAACACTTCTCCAGGAGAATCATCCACACGAAGAGGAAGAGAATCCAGGCGTGTTGCCCACCGTTGCATATAATTATCTATGCTTTGTGTATCGCAGTGCTGCGCAACATAGAAAATCAGGAGAGAAATGAGAAGCAGCAGTAGCAAGGCTTGGCTTTTAATACTGATTATATGCAGTATAAACTCTTTTCCTCAGAAGCGGCAGCAACAACGCCAACCTCAGTTCCTCAGCAATTATCCACAGTGCTTCACAAACAGAATCCCAAACCTCCCTGGAAATACGCCTTGAAGAGCAGCGGTCTGTATTGCTTTGCATTACCCATGTTCCCTCCCAGTCACTTCCTGGAGAAATTTGATGCCTGTCTTGATTCCATTGAAGTTGCTCCTTAGGAAGAGGAAACAACTCCTGGGAAAGTGAAAGTCTTTCAAGTTCTCTAACTGCCTTCTGTTGACCTACTTACCACTGATTTCAGATAAGAGGATTTCTCTGCTTTTTTCCCTGCCCAAATTCTCTACCACAAGGCTACTGAAGCATCACAACTTCTGACACGTCGCAGAGTTCATTAGAAACACCTTTAGGCAACAGATGACATCGGAATATTTTATATATTATTCACTGAGATTAATTAACAGATCGGTACTCAGGGAATTAGCAGTGTAACTCCTGATGCTGGTTGTAGCTTTTGTCCCCTGCAGGGATGACACTGAATGAAATCTTACTGATCATTTCAAAATAAAATAACCCTCTGTGAGAAGTAAATATGCACTGACCCAGTCGCAGAAAATGCGTAAGAATTACTTGCAAAGCTCCCTTGTTGGTATGTGTTAGATCTGCTCTACTGGATGAATTTATAACCAACCTGAAAGTGAAAGGAACTTTGGCAGGTACAGCTGCAGACAAAAATGTTTCCTCTCAGGCTGGAGATTTATCTCAGTGGTTCTGGAGCCTGCCTAGCAAATGCAAGTTTCCTGTTTTGATCCCCGGTAACCACATACAACAATTCTGGGCGTGGTGACTCACGCCCACCAGCAATAAGTACCATTTACCACAATGCCATGCATGGTGGCTCATACCCGTAATCCCAGCACTCGGGAGGCAGGGGCAGGAGGATTGCAGAGTTTGAGGTTTGCCTGGGCCACTTAGTGAGCTCAGAGCCAGCCTGAACTAAAAAGAGAGACCCTGTCTCAAAACAAAAACAAAAACAAAAACAAAACAAAACATTTTCTTTCAAACTCTCTGAACAGCGTTACTAAGAAAATGGATCTCTGGAAAATTAGGGATATAGTGGATATTTAGCCAAGTTATATGTCTCAGTTTGCTATGATCAGACCTGGTTTCTGCTTTTTGCCTCAGTATACCTTTTAGTAGTGTCCTCCCACTATCCAAAAGTGTTTCTGGTTAAATGACAAATTATATGTCCCTCTTCACTACAGTAAACTTAAAGATACTTCTCTTTTTAAAATGTAATATTCTTCAATTGAGTAACGATTAGCATCTGGTGAAGGGTATAAAATTTGAGCAGTGGGAAACACCTCTTCCTCTCTTAATCCTAGGGAAGGGTTCAAGCTATCATAAACTTGGGCTTTAAGGTTTCATTGACTTGTATTTGAAGATCTATGATGTGTCACAATGTACAGTTTTGGTGAGACATGTACTAGTTTGGCTGCTTTGAACCTGTATGCCACAAGCAAGTTCAGTGGAACTGTGTTGTAATCTAACTCTTCTAAAGTCCAAACTTTTTTTGATCTCTGTTCAAAGAAGCTAACATCTGCATTTCTATTCAACTTCCATATCCATGTGATACAATTTGAGACTTGAGAATTGAGGAAGTGTCCTTTGTGTGTATTGGAGTCTCAAAAATATTTCCTCATTGAGAGACAATTTTCTTCTAAAGTGTGCTTATGTGGAGCAAAATATTTGACTTAAGCAATAAGAGTTGTGAAGAGATTGAGACTGTACATTCCTGACAGGTTAAGAGTTTAGTTTGCCATGGTTTCATGCATGCTGATCAGAAATATGGGACTTCTCAGTCAGAAGGAGGAGCTATCACTCAAGGCACCATAGGAACCAAAGGGAATACAGGAAAAAAGTTATTGTGCAGGATTGGCTTTGGGATTATGGAGGCAGAGGAGTTTCACAGTCACCACAGGAGTCCCGCTGTAAGCTAGGTGCCTGGGAAACCCGGTGGTATACTTCCAGTCCTAGTCTCAATGTCCGAAGACCAGTGGAGCCAATGGTTAAGTCCCCAGTCCAAATCTGATAACTTGAGAAGCAAGAGCACCAGCATCTAGCATGAAAAGAAGAGAAGAGAAGAAGGGTGTTCCATATCAAAACCAAAGAGTCAACTTTTCCTTATTCCTTCTTACTCTATTCTTTCTTGCAGTGGATTGGAAGATGCCCCATCAAGATTGGTGAGGAAAATTCTCTTTACTCACTCTAGTGATTGAAATGTGAATGCTTTCCTAAGCCCCCGAAGAAATAGTGTTTTTCCAGGTACTTGAGCATCCTTTGCCCATGCAAGGTGACCAAATAAACCATCGTAGAGTGATTCACAGCTAAGAAACATAACATAGGGAATTCCAGTCTTTCATGATGGTTTCAAACATAGCTGTCCAGTTTTAGCTTGGAGGGAGACATTCCCTTTATTATATTGGATGGTAAATAAATCTGGCCTCAGTTTCTGAAGGGGACACTTTATCCATTTCTCAAGGTTGAATACCACCCTTTAAAATGTGGTCTCCCTAGCCAGAACATTGTACTTTTGGACCAACATCTCCCTCCCCTTTAGCCAATGTCAACTCTCATGTTATTTTCTACTTTGCTGAGCTTGAATACTTTAAATTGCACATGTAAGTGAGATCACGTGGTGTGTGTCATTCTTCTCCTGGCTTGCTTTACTTGGCTTAGTGTCTCTCAGTTTCATTCACACTGTTGCAAATGTTAAGGAGTGAATAACACTCATTTACTAAGAGGATAAGTCACTATACACATCCACAGAAAGAAAATGATAACTGTGTGGGGCACTGGGGATCATCTAGCTGGATGTGATGGTTGTTTTTTGATGTATACCTACCAGAACATTAAATTGTCTACCTTAAATATGTATGACTATCTGTCAACTGTGACTCAATAAAGATGGATAAAAGACAAAGTGCTCTATTATTTTTAAGAAATAATGAAAAAAGATAGTCTGGGACAAAAGCTGTTGGCGCTGCTGCTTGTCATACATGCTGTAACCCAAGATTCACGGAGAAGTTTCTCCCGATATGTCTGTGCAACCCATATTTGAGTTTCTAAGGACATACAGAGCTTTATGTGTAACATTAGCGATCAAGTTGCTAAATTTTCACTTCATAGCTAGCTATAAACTAGGAGAAGTTCCTCTTGTCTCTTGGCTGTGTTCTCATTTTGTCTTAAAAAAGTAATAATGAAAAGGGAATGCATATAGGAGCTTATTAGAGGAGATCAAATCTGCCCTTATTTCTCCTTATTACATTATGGATCTACTATTTAAGTAACGCAGAGACATATAGGAAACATGGACAGTATTTCAGAGTAATTTATATACCATGAGGGAAAATAATAACCACATAGGCATCTATTTATCGAGTAATTTGCATTGCTTGTGCAGTGGGAAGGAACACAAAGCATAACTGTGATGCTTTACACCTAGAGGGAGCTCCAGCAATAACCATAGTTCAATGAATATTTTGATTCCATAACTGAGGTTGCCAGATGTCTTTCTATCCTTCATTTCCTTATACATTTTCTGCTTTATCATGTTTCTGCTTCTCTTCCTCTCATTTCCTCAAAACCTATAAACTCCTATTGATTCTGAATTCAAACAATCAAAAAGTCCAGATGCTGAATTTTTTTTTTTTTTGGAACATGGTGTATAAAGTTGATACTACATTTTTACAAGAAGAAAAACAGGAGCAAGAAAATAAAATCAGTATGTAACAACATCCTACCAGGGGTTCCAAAGCATGACTTGTACAGCACATTTTAGGATCAATGCTGGCTTAGTTTAGTTCTGTTACTTTACTGATAGTAAATACAACAACTAATGATAGTAAATACAGTCGATTGAAAGCATATTGTTTGGGAGGTACCTGCCATAGTTTCTTTTCTTTTCTTTTTTTTTTTCTTACCAGGGATTGAACTGATGACCTTGCATTTGCAAGGCAAGTGCCAGAACCACTGAGCTAGATCCCCAGCCCTTAGGTGTTCTTACATGTTACTTCTAATTCTCAGAACAGGCTTGAAAGGAAGGTTTCATCTCCGTTCCCATATCCAGATTGAGACTCAGAGGTGAAGATCATTTGCCATAGGTAATGATTTAAGGCTTTCCACGTACTGCTATTTTCTTTGAATTCTTCCCCCCCTTTTTCTTTTTGGTACTGAGGATCAATCTTGGGCCTTTGTGCTTCTAAGGTAGGTGCAGTACCAGTTGAGCTAAACCCTGGGGATTTTTCTTTGAATTATGAAAGATAGAAGTCATCATGTTCAGAGTGGATTTTGAAGATTAATAAATCTCAGTATGATGTGCCTAACAATTTCTGTTTCCAGTTACTCATTTCCACATTTTTAGGTAAATGAAGGCATAAATGACATATTCCAAGTATCTAAAACCTAACTATATATTTGTGTTTATTTACACGTATGTATGGGTCCTCACTTTCTAAATTTATATATGCAGATATGTATTTATATCTTTAGCAAGTTAGTGGCATATAGATTTTTTCATTGTGGAAGCTTTCTCTAACATATTTTGTTAATTATTGCTTATCCCTCTGTGATCACTTAAAGCTATATTTATCCTCTACCAGAGCAGATAGCATACTATCTAGTAATTAATATTTTAGGTGACTTCTCTGCTTATGTAAGGCCCTTGAGGGCCTATTTTCTTTTTATCTTTGTATCTGTGGGATCTAGTCCAGTGCCTGGAATTTACTTAATGTTTAATATGTTTTTAAATGAAAGAAAAAGTGCTAAGTTTGTACTACATTTTAAGAACTGCCATGCTTTTTCATTTTTTACAAGTAATTTATGCAAAAGCTGATTATAATTCACCAATGTTGCTTTAATAGCATTCAAGAGTTACCATGTGATCTTCAAAGAACTAATATATCCTATAGAAATTGCTGACTAACCTAGAATAGGAACTGTATTGCTTCTTTTTCTGTAACCTAATTCTTTCCAGCCATGGTGCTGTATTAAAGAATGTAAAACCATAAGGCGTGGAGGAAATTTGAGTAGTTATATAATCTACTGCTTTATCATTAGGCAGCTTGAAACCTTAACCAGATTATAGACACTGTTTTCTTCTCAAACATTGCATGAAAAGACAATTCTACAGTTTTCCCTGGCACCACATTTCCATTCTTGTATGTCAGTGAGAAAGTGTTTCTGAATACATAATCTGTACCTTCCAATTTGGAGTTCAAGAACTATGGATTAGGCTAAACGTTTTAGAGAAGTGTAGAAACTCTTAGCAGCTTTATATTAATCAAGGTAGGCTGGTGTGTTTTCCTTCAACAAACAACTGCAAATCTATGTGGTTTAAAAAGAAAAATACATGTATCTAAGTCACAGTATGTCCATGAGTAGGTAACCCTGGGTGGTTTGCATTTCTTTGTTTAGGACCCGGCCAAGGGGCAGCTACTATCTGGAACACTGCAGGGGAAAGAAAAGTGGTGGCATTGGTGGCATTGCACGTGCTGGCTCTTACATTTCCACATAGAACTGACATGTTATTTCTCATATGTTATTGGCCAATGTACATGCCACCTTTCAGATTCATCCAGACATACCTAACTTCAACCTCAATAGAGAGGTAGGATATTTGTGAAAACTCTACTGGAGAGTCTTACACCATTCTTTCCATGCAAACATGCAGTGAATTCAGAGCAAAGTATTTTTAATTGCCCAGGCACAAAGACTAGTGTTAAGAACAAAGACTTTAATACCATATTTTTTGAACCATATGTGAGTTTTTGTAAGAGATTAAATGATATGAAATGACATAATCTTTCAAACTATAGTAATTTCAAACCTCACTCCACTTCAGAGTTTAATCCCAGAACCAGAATTATTCAGAACTAGGCTAATGCCTTCATGTCCGACACATGACCTGCCCATTGTTTGTGATTTTGTTATCCAGTCGTCAAGAGTGCATTGAGTATTCTACAGTGGGGATGTGGTGATAAGTTATGTAGACTGTCCTGACAGAAGCACTGTGGGTTCGAGTCCTGTCACAATGGCCCACTTATTTGTACTGTTGGAATTCATTAAACTTACTGAATTTTAGAATTCATATCTTTTTTACCCATTTCTTGGTCAATATTTCTTCAAATATAGACTCTTTCCTGTTCTCTTTCCTGTTCTAGAACTTATTAGACTTTGTTAAATTTTGTCATTTTATCTTTTAGGTCTGTAAATCACTTTTAAATTTTTTGTATTTTATGTCTCTTCAGGGTTCATTCTGATTGATACTTTTTTGTTGTTTATTTTCTAGATGGTGTTTTACAATTCCTAGTTATTTCCTTGACTTGTGACCAATCTGGTGTTACGTGTATCTGCTAAGTTTTAAATTTCAATTATTATTTTCACAAGTAGATGTTCTATAAATTTATCTTGGAAATTCTTTATAGTATTCTGTTCCATGTTCATCTTCCAAACTTGGGGTTTAATTCTTTAAATACAATATATTAATAATTATCATTTTATATTCTGCATCTGTTCATTCTAGTACCTGAAATATTGGAAGTTTGATGGTTCTGTCTTCATGCCTTGTTTTCTTTAGGGTTCAGTAATATTTGAATGGGAATCACCCATTTTTGGGGGGTTCCTGAGTCCTCTTTGGCTTGGATATCTGCTTACACTACCATCCTGGGACCACTTTAAATTGAACTTTTGTTTCAGATTTCTTCCCCATCCTCAAAATTGGGAAAACTAATGAAAGCAAGTTATCGCTACCTTGTGGCCCCTTCCTCCTCCTTCTTATAGAATTGTGGCCAACACATCTTTTAACTGTGGAATTGATGGTATCAAACTACGTTCAGTGTTTGAAATCTCACAAAAAGCATATTTTAGTATGTACTGTAAATATCAAAATGCAAGACCAGCCATGTTTCCTATATAAGTACATTCCATTTTTTCTAATTTATTTTATTGGTACATTAAATATATTCATTTTTTGAGTTTTAGCAAAAGAAGAAAACTAAAACCACATATGGTTGATTAATGGGTAAAGTTGTTCAGGTACCTAAAATCATTAGTATTACTTCAATATGACCACAGCTTCACAAGTTACTTCTTTGTTGCCAGTGACTGTGCAGAGATGTGGACCGCAGGGCTGGGAGTCAAACCTGCTGCTGCCGGCAGTGTTTCCTCTGTCTCTGTATCGGTCTTCTCCACTGCACATAATTCTCTCTATTAAGCAATAATAGTAATAAACAACAATAAAGTTAAATAAGCTAATGCTGTCTGAGACATACCATCCCCATGTGCACACTATTCAGTAACAGCATAGGAAAAGAACCAAAGAGAAAGAAAAAGAGAATACTTTTGTATACACAGTGAAATCTAAAAATATGACCTGAGCTTACAGGATCAGATTTCTAAGTGTATCTTCATCCCTTTCTTTACGAGCATTTCAAGAGAAGAACAACACAGAGTCTCAGCTGTTGAAGACACGGTTCTGAAATCATTTTCTTCACCACTGTCTCCATGTGGATCTCTCTGAGCCCATCCTCTGTGTGGCAAACACAATTCTTAGCATTTTCTACAACCTGCACCGGCTCCTCCACTGTGGGGGAAGGGATGCCATCACACCAGCAACTGCACCGCTCTGCATTCTCCTCGGCAGGTAGTGTCCTCTGAAGAGGCCAGCTTGTCACAGCCTGCCATCCTAGAAGTCACCATGGGGGACATCTTTTCATTTTCAGGAAGTCAGTCTTCCCATTGGTTTGCTAGAGGAGAGAAACCGATGTCAACTGGAAGAGCGGAGGGAAGGCCTCTCTATGGGCAGAACTGACAGTGGCTCCCTGGCCACTGTCACCGACTCGGTCACAGAGATAGATCAGAGCAGAATCCTGGTGTGTGTTGCCTTATGTACCTTTTCATGCTCCGTGAAGAGAAGGAAGGGGTAAAGGCTTCAGAGACAGACTTTATAGGCCACTGAGGTGATTTTGTTGATTTGCTCTCATTTTTCCACTTGCAAAGTCAGGCTCCGGTCAGGTAAATGAGGCGGAGCATTTACAGGACTCTGTGGGATCCTTTTAGATGGTGTGTTAAGTGATTTAATGATTTTCATTCTCCCTTATGCTCTCCTTTTTCTCTTCCTTATATATCATATTACATACAGTATCTACTTATATTTCTCTATCTCTCCATCAGGAGACTTTAAGAAATCCACCCCTGCGATTATAGCGCCTGGCAAGTCTGAACTCTGGGGGCAGCTCAGCAGGCTCTGGAGACCCTGGAGACAGCCAGGGTTTCTGTGTTGCAGTCTTGAGGGAAATATTTTTTTTGACTCTTTCATGATAAAGTTTTCCAGCTGGAGTTTGATATGCTAAGGCCTTGGAAGTCAGCCTCCTTGAGATCATTTTTTTGAGTCCCTCAATTGTTTATTATCTCTGTTTACTTTGATGCCTTTCTCATAGAGAGAAGAACAGAAATGGCATTCAGTTTACAGTTTGAAAGGAGGAGGGGCCATAACCGGGTTCCGTGTACCCCATTCAACTTTTCTTGTCGGTTAGCTGTATGGTGTTTCTTCACTAGATAATACTGTATGTGGATATCTGTAAGGCAAGTAGAAACGACCAAATGAGTCACGTAAGACAACTGGACTCATGTGTGAGATATGATGTCCTCAAACAAGAGGATACAACACGAACTCATTTTTAAAGCCGCACATGGACGTCTCAGCCAACTTCAGTTGCATTTCCTATGACCAGGTCTTAACATACATCACTCTGCCTGTCTTGGTTACTTTCTTGTTACCAGAATAAAACACTCGATGCCCACAGAAAGGAGGGAAGGTTTACTGTAGCTTACAATTTGTAGAGGTTTCAGTCCATAGTTGGGGGGATCTCAGGCAGGGTGGCATGGAGGAGGGACATCACAGAGGACAGAGGCCATGGCATGGCCGGCAGAGGCAGCAAGCAGCAGCA
>PVIC010059163.1:0-10182 GCA_004025085.1 Thryonomys swinderianus | reverse complement strand
TTTTTTTTTTTTTTTTTTTGGTGGTGGTACTGGGGATTAAAGGGAATCTCCACAGAGAGGTTGTACCAGTCTACATTCCCACCAACAGCAGAGAAGGGTTCCTTTTTCTCTGCAACCTTGCCATTTATTTCTTTTTTGACAGCTTTATTGAGATATAATTTATATATTGTATGCTTTAAACATTTTTTTAACTTTACTTTTATTCCTGATCGGCTACCCCTAGCTTATTTCTGTTTCTCTTTTTACCTATTGGCTGTACCTGTCCTGTTGTTTTCTCCCAGGCAGTAAAGAAGATAAAGATTATAGTCCAAATATTTTCACTAGGAAGAATCCTACCTCAGTTGGAATTTAAAATGAAAAACAGATTCCCAGTTTACCAGACATCTTAATGCTTCATTCAAAGTATCATAAAATGTGGCTACTATTCATAACAAAGAGCCCATGATGTTCTTGCATAATCACTCATGCCCACCTGTTCCACAAGCAACATAAAGAATGGCTATTTATGGGCTGGGGATTTAGCTCAGTGGTTCCAGCACCTGCCTCACAAGTGCAAGGTCCCAAATTCGATCCCTAATAACATACCACAATGCTGGGTGTGGTGGCTAACGCATGTAATTCCAGCACTTGGGAGGCAGAGGCAGGAGGATTGCTGTGAGTTCCAGGCTTGCCTGGGGTACATAGTGACCTCAGAGATAGCCTGAACTACAAAGCGAGACCCTGTCTCAAAAAAAAAAAAAAAAAGAGGGGCCGGAGGGTTAGCTCAGTGGTTCCGGCACCTGCCTCGCAAGCGCAAGGACCTGAGTTCGATCCCCGGCAATCACATATAATGCTGGGCATGGAGACACGCCCACCAACAATCAACACCGCATACCACAGTGCCGGGCGTGGTGGCTCACGCCTGTAATCCCAGCACTCGGGAGGCAGAGACAGGAGGATTGCTGAGTTCGCGGCGGCTTGCCTGGGCACCATAGTGAGCTCAGGGCCAGCCTGAACTACAACGCGAGACCCTGTCTCAAAAAGCAAAAAAAAAAAAAAAAGAAAATATGTACAAAAATATAAGTACAAGAATTATACTAGAAAAATTTTGTAGACTAAAGTTTGGATAATAAATTAATTGTGATACATTCATAAAATAGAATTCTTCTGAGTATGTGGTAGTACACTCCAATAATTCCAGCACTCTGGGAGGCTAAGGCGGGAGGATTATGAGTTTGAGCCCATTTTAAGCAATTTAGTACTTCGTAAAACCCTATCTCAAAATAAAATATATAAATAAATCATGTACAAATTCCCCATGATGAGTATAATTATTATATACTACAAACATGTACTAATAAAAAGTTATTAAAATAAAAATAAATAGAATGTCTGAAGATGTAGCTGAATGTGAAGGCCCAAGGTTCAATTCCCAGAATTAAAGAAAAGGATGGAGTAACAAGAATAATAAAAGGAGTGAAAACCATATTTTTAGCCTATAATAAACAGTCTCAAAGATGAAACTTTAGAGTTTTTAAATGCCTAAAGGATTTAGTTAAGAAAGAAAAAGAAAAATGCCAGGTGTGGTAGCTCACACCCATAATCTCAGTACTCAGGAGGCAGAGGCAGGAGGATTGCTGAGCTCGAGGTTTGCCTGAACTACAAAGCGAGATCCTGTCTCAGAAAAAGAGTAAGAAAGAAAGAATGAAAGAAAGGAAGGAAAAAGGAAAGAAAGAAGGAAAGAGAAAGACAGAGAAGGAGGGAGAGAGAGAAAGAGAAAGAGGGAGGGAGGGAGAGAGAAAGAAGAGAAAGAAAGAAAGAAAGAAAGAGAAAGAAAGAAAGAAAGAAAGAAAGAAAGAAAGAAAGAAAGAAAGAAAGAAAGAAAGAAAGAAAGAAAGAAAGAAAGAAAGAAAGGGAGAGAGAGAAAGAGAGAGAAAAAGAAGTTACACTTCTCATCACCTATAGCCTCCCAGGTGGTGCCAGGACCAGCAGGTGGGAGTATGAATCTCCACGACCTCCACTGTTCCCTAGGTAGCAGTTCTTGCTGCTGGGCCAGAGGCCAGGGCACCTGGAAGACCCCTGTGCTTTAAAAATGGCATGCTCTTTAAAAAGTAGGAGCTAGAATAATATTCAAGCAGTAAACATGACTCTATGTTTATGCAACATAAACATATTCTAGAAAATCTACTCTGAAACTTAGCATGAGCAACACTTTTCTCATTTTCTTTAATGTGTGATTGGCACCTTCCTTGTATTTCATAGCCTGTCACAAAATAGCACCTTTTACATGCATCTTTTTTTCTGCTTCAGTGAGGTTTGGCTTCTCCATTTTGCCTGTCCTATGGCTCTAACGCATTGTCTTTGTATAAAGTCCAGCTGCCTTACCCTATCTTAAATTTATTTTTAAGTGGAATGAAAAGTCTCAAAAGCACCTAAATCACCTTATGAATAGATTGAGAAAATTATTTTGCTTAAGTTATTGCTATGCCAGGAGAGCCCCAGCAGTGTGTATGGGCTTGTCTCTTACCCAGCTGGAGGTTGGCACGAACTAGCCTAGAACTTGCATACCCTAACTCCTAGGTTTCTATTTCTTTTTTTTTTAATTGAATTCTTTATTGGTACAATTTATATACATCTCAAAATCACATATAACATTGGGAAATTTGTACCAGTATATGCCACAAGTTAATTCTCATTTTTACCCATATCCCTACCCACTCCCCCCTCCTCCCCCCTTATACATGCTCTTTTATTTTCTTTCTGTATCATATTTCTTATACAATGTGGGACCTAGTTCAGTTCTTCTACATCAAGGTTTTTCCACTGGTCTTTGAGGAATCAACACTAGCCTTTTGTCCTTCAAAACTGTTTATAGTTATGTCTGCCATTCATACCAACTTTTTTTTTTTTTTGAAACAGGGTCTCACTTTGTAGTTCAGGCTGACCCTGAGCTCACGGTGTAGCCCCGAACTCAGCAATCCTCCTCCCTTTTCCTCCCGACCACTGGGATTATAGGTGTGAGCCACCACGCCTAGCATTGTGGTATGTGGTATTGATTGCCAGTGGGTGTGAGTCACCATGCCCGGTATTGTTGTATGTGGTTATCAGGATCGAACTGGGGACCTTGCGCTTGCGAGACAGGTGCCAGAACCACTGTGCTAAATCTCCAGCCCCATACCAACTTTCTTGAAGATACTTTCCTGAAAATCAAACCAAGGGTTTTTTGTTTTTGAGACCAATTCTTCTTTGTAGTTCAGGCTGGCCCTGAACTAACTATGTAGCCCAGGCTAGCCTCAAACTCATGCCAATCCTCCTGCCTCTGCCTCCTGAGTGCTAGGATTACAGGCATAAGCCACCATGCCTGGCATTGTGGTATGTGGTACCAGGGATCTAACTCAGGACCTTGTGTTTGCCAGGCAGATGCCGAAACCACTGAGCTAAATTCCCAGCCCAAGCCAAGTTTACTTCCTCTCATCTACTGGCATTTTGAGGCCTCCTTTCCCCTTAAAAATTTTCTCCCCTGTCCTTTTCTGACTACTCCATTCTTACCCATCCTTCAGAGGTCAATGATGATCCCTGTTATGGCTTAGATCTAAGAAATACCCCAGGGCTGGGAGGTAGTTCAGCATCACCATGCCTGCCTCGAAATCAGAAGGTCCTGAGTTCAATCCCCAGAACCACAAAAAAGAAAGATGTACTCCAAAAGCTTCATATGTTCAGAAATAAAGTTCAGACTGATGATTAGATCATGATCACACTCATAACCTTATTAATGGGTTAATCCACTGATGAGTTCACAGTAAAACCTGGGCTATTAGGAGCCTAGGGCCCAGTTAGGTCATTGAGTATTTGCCTTTGAAGGGTATATCCTTATCCTTTCCCCCAGTCCCATCTCTCTCTTCTCTTGTTCTCCTTCTTCTTCTTATTTTTCTTCTTTCTCTCTGTCTGTCTGTCTCTCTTTCTCTCTTCTTCTGCTCCCTGGGTGCCATGAAGTAAGAGTCTTCTCTCTGGCATACCCTTTTCTCCCTTGGAACCACCAAATCATGGACTAAAATTTTAGAAACTATAAGCGAAATAAATATTTCCTCTAAGTTGTTTTCTCAGGTATTTGGTCACAGATATATATATATATATATACCCATCTTCTTTAACTTCTCCAGGCAGCTTTCTCCAGCTATTCTAGTTAACCCTCAACAAATCCCAAAGCCTGTTTAATTTGTAGCACATAATCTGAAACATATGATATCCTGATTTAGGGTGTCTGATTTTGTTGTTGTTGTTGTTTGAGGTACTGGGGATTGAATTTGGGTCCTTGTGCCTCTAAGGTAGGCTAGGTACCACTTGAGCTAAATCCCCGGCCCTTAGGGTGTCTTTTTGATGTATTATGTTGTGAGGCTTGTCCAACTCCAAGAAAACTTCAATCCTTGGAACCCAGTGAAGAATAAACTTTCTTTCATGAAACAGAACAATAGAATACTGTATAGTTGGCTTTAATCTTTAAGGATGAGTATTGCTAGGCTTGGTGGCACATGTCTATACACCTTGCATTCAGGAGCCTGAGGCAGGAGGATAATCATGAGTTCAAGGCCAGCCTGGGCTACATAATGAGAATCTGTCTTTTTTTTTTTTTTAAGAGTAAGAATGGAAAGGAAGTTGGAGGGTTCTTTTAAGGAAGGAAATAGGAGAGCCCTAAAGAGGAAAGAGTAGGTGGTAGGGTATAGAAGAGAAATTTGAGAATTGTGGGAGATTGGGAGGGATAGTGGATTGAGGAATTCATTCATTATTCAAAATGTATCTTTGATCATCACCCACATGGAAGACACTGTACCAGACAGATACAGGGAAGAAAATAATGAGTAAATCAAATATTGTCCCTACTTTTATGAGCTGGCAATTCAATGGGAAGAGATAGATACTAAACAAATAACACACACAAAATTGCAATTACAAATTGTGACAAACTATAGAAAAGATACAAACAAGGCAGCATGAGAGAGAATAATAAATCCTCCTCCCACAATCCACTGAGCATGTCAGGCAAGGCTCCTGTAAGAGAATGGTGTTTGAGCTCAGACCACAGGATAAGGACTTTGAATGATGAAGGGTAACTTGCTTCTGTTTTCCAATGAGGTGGGAGCTCCAGCTGAGTTGGTGGTCTGAGTCCCTTCCAAATTGGCTTTTCTCCATTCTTTGCCTATGCAGCATCAGGTAAATTTTCAGAGGTGAAAGACACAACCCTTCCCTCTCACAGAGCTTACAAATCTGCTACCAACTTTGGTGGTTCTGGAAAAGCTATTAATAGAGTTGTGATTGTTAATATATAATAAGCAAAAAACAGCTCTGCTGATGAAGAGCTCTTAGCTGGATCTTCCAGTACTGTATGACTTGCACACATCCTCCTGGAAATGTAACAATCATCTTGAGCTTTTGGAGAAGGTAGGGATGAGTGCCAAGCTGAATGTCCTCTTCTTAGTGTATCATCAGTCCATTCAGGTTTGAGGTTCACTTTCTCCTAACTACAAAAACCAAATGCTACAGGCGGTTCTGCCTGAGGGCAGAGGTGCCTCTGGGGAGAAAGCCGCACTAACATGCAGATGGCAGCAGCTGCTGAGAGGAGCCTCCATCGGGCCACCCTTAAAACCTAATGCTATTCGTTCTCTGAAGATTTGAGCTTTCAGAAAGTTCTCTGCTCCCAACTAGCTTGCTGCTTCTAGCCCTGCCCTAGAGCAGATCGTGGACTTACAGTAGGCCAAGCAGGAATGATAATGTGGGGAAGTGGTAGTGGCTAGTGGGTTAGAGAAGAGGAGGGAGAATTATGTGAAGGGAGGGAAGGAGACCAAGTTGGAGGATGGTATTTAAAGTAGCAAAATGGCACCAAAGATAACCAGTCAGGAACAAAGATCTGACCATCTATTGGCTTTTCTGTCAACTAGATCAAGCCTTGTGTGTTACATACTTCATTTGCCAGATGAAGCAGTCTACGATGCAGTAGTCTCAGGCAGCTCCCTTGGGAGGAACTGGTTCAAGGACTCTTGTGAGTTGGGAAGACCTGGATGACCTAGTGAGAGACACAGACCTCAGGGCAGGAGCTGGGCCCAGCAGTGGGAGGAGGTCATCTGGATCCAGCCAAGCTACCACTTTTGTGTGACCTTTAGCTAGCCTCCTAACCTCTTTCAGACTATCTGTAAAATAAAATCACGAGTTGAAGGTGAACTGCAAAATACTACATTATTTCTTTTTGGTACAGGAGATCAAACTCTGGCCCTTGTGTTTCCTAAGTAGGCACAGTACCATTTGAGCTAATCCTCGGCCCTTTTTTTTTTTTTTTTTTTTTTTGAGACAGGGTCTCACTTTGTAATTCAGGCTGGCTCTGAGCTCACTATGTAGCCCAGGCAAGCCTAGAACTCAGGAATCCTCCTGCCTCTGCCTCCCGAGTGCTGGGATTACAGGCATGTGCCCCCACACCCGGCATTGTGGTGTGTGGTTACCAGGAATAAAACCAAGGACCTTGCACTTGCTAGGTAGGCACCAGAACCAATGAGCTAAATCCCCGGCCCCCAGCCCTATCATTTCTGATCTAGTGTTGATAGTGATGAGGGGGTTGGTGACCCCCATTCTCATCGGTGGTTCCCAAGGAACTTTTGTGGCAGAAGGTAAGGAGTTGTTTTGTTCTCATCAAATGAAAGTTCTTGGCCTCCTTGACAGGCTGTGGTGAGGTCAGGCTAGAAACAGAAGTGCTCTAATTCCCACTGATCCCCAGAGGGGTTCCCATTGAGTAGACCTGTGCAGGGTGAGCTATGGATCATAACTGAGGCGCTGTTCCTGTCTTCTTCCCTGCCAAGCTGATACCAGAGTGTTGCTGGCACAGTGAGACTTGCTGGGAAGTCCACTACTAACAATGGGGGGGGGGTGGTATCCTGCTGCTATTTCAGTTCCCAGAGGTCAACTTTCAAGACTCAAGAAATGTAAGTGAACCAGATAGTTCCAATCTGTTGACATTTTCCAGTTTTTTCATGGGCACAAACACAAAGTAGAGAAAAAGCTAAAACGAACCCACTAATAACTCTTATCCAATTTAAACAACAGTTACCAACACAAGACTAGTTTTATTTCTTTCATGCCTTATCCACTGGATTATTCTGAATAATTATATCATCTATAAACATCATATGTTCCTTTAAAATGATCATAGTTAACATAACTACAATACCAATATCACACCTAATACCAATAATTTCTTAATATTCTAAGAATTTCACTTGATTTGTTTGAATTTGGCCCACATATAGCTTTTGGTTTTCATGTTCCACTTAACCTGTAGTTCCTACTAGTGATACAGAGAAAAGAAATGTAACTCCCAACCTACCAGATGTCAGATATGCCAAATTCATGTTCCCCAAAAATTGAAGAATGAATTCTATTGAGCAATGGAGGTTAAGAGTAGAAAAAACTGGGGCAGAGGATTTAGATCAGGGGCACCTCTGCCTGCCTTGCAAATGAAAGGTCATGAGTTTGATCCCTAGTATCACACACACCTACACACATACGAGTATGAAAAACTTATTATCTTCTGAAAGAAAGGAAGGGACCAAAAATGGGTTGCAAATGAGCCTACTTCTCTGAGACTATTTTATAGAGCAAAATTAGGGGTACAAAATCATGAGGTGGTACAACGTTGGTCAAAACTACGATCAACTAGGGCCGGAGATTAGCTCAGTGGTTCCGGCACCTGCCTTGCAAGCTCAAGGTCCTGAGTTCGATCCCGGTAACCACATACAATGCTGGGCATGGTGATTCATGCCCACCAGCAGTCAATACCACATACCACAGCGCTGGGCGTGGTGGCTCATGCCTGTAATCCCAGCACTCGGGAGGCAGAGACAGGAGGATTGCTGAGTTCACGGTGGCTTGCCTGGGCACCATAGTGAGCTCAGGGCCAGCCTGAACTACAAAGTGTGACCCTGTCTCAAAACAACAACAACAACAACAAAAAAACTATGATCAACCAATAAGATTACAAGTATAGCCTCTCGGGTGCTACTGATCCAATGGGGAAGCAGGTCATATAGCAAGAGTTACATGGAAAGAACAAAGACATTTTTTAGGAAGGGATGGGTCCAGAGGTTCTGGCCACCCAGGGGGTAACTGATGTCTATCTAGACTTTATTGGGCTACGTTATATCAATTATAGTATAAACTTCAATTTACTACTTATCTCTTAGTGAGGCATGTAGGCCTGGTCATTACATCTTATTCTTGAGGCTTAGCCTTTGACTGATACATCTCTAGCCACAATTCTATCTTTATATTTTCTGCTGACTTTCTGGACAGCCCAGTCTGTATATGAAATTCTGTCTAATCTAGTTGACTGTTCTTCCAATTTATTTGTTTACAAAAATCCAACCATTTGATCTTTAGGGTATCCTGTATTTTGGATTTTATTGCTTGCATCCTTGTAGGATTTTTATCCTATTCACTCACCTATATTTCTGCAAATTTAGATAAGCCTGAAAGCTTGATCACATTCAAATTGAACATTTTAATGAGGAATCCTCGTGAGCAGTGCTATGTACTTCTCAGCTTGTTTTCTGGGGTGTGATATGTACTTCATTTACATAAAGAGGTATTTGACCTATATTTGTCCTACTCTTTGTGATGTTCAGATATTTTTTTTTTTTAAGAAAGGATCTCATAGGCTGGCCTTGAACTCACCATATAGTCTAAACTGATCTCAAACTTGCAGCAATCCTCCTGCTTCAGCCGCCCAAATGCTGGGATCACAGGCATATGCCATAAACCTGGTGTGATGTTCAGATTGATACGTGGTATAATAAGCCTGATTACAAATCTATTATAGAGACTCCCCTTCACCTTTTACCTAATGATTTACGCAGTCTTTGATGATCATCACTAGCTCCATTATTTCATTGAGCTTCCTTCACATTTGTATAGCAAAGAACCCCTGTTAACCCTCTGCCTTCATCCTTATCAAGTTTCTCTGGTCTCTGGTCCTCTCTACTTTAGGTCTACTTTTTTTTTCTTTTTTACCTGTATCTATCTTTATCCTGCACCATCATCTCCTTTCTTATCAACCCAAGATGATCCTAGAATACCTTAAGACCTGTGTACCTCATTTTACTGGTGACCCATTACTTTTTTTCCTCGTGATGTTCTGGGGTTGCTCTCTGTGGATCCTGTTAGAGCCTTGCTTGACCCCTGGTAGACATGGAAACACTTCCAACCTTTTTCTCCTCTGAGAGAGAGTTCAGCAGGGGATGGATTTGTTTCACCTTCCCAGGGATTTCAGAGCAGCTTTCTTTTTGTGCTAAGCAGGGTTTTTCTTACTTGTTTCCTGAGCTTTCTGCCCCAGCCTAGGCCCTGGCAGAGATTCAAGCCTGGCTTCCTGTTTAGCTGGGCTGCAGGCTGGGAAAGGTTAGGGGAGGGTTGGGGTGGGCAACTCTGGCATCCTTCTCTCTTTCCTGCCAAGTCAAAAAAAAAAAAAATCTATGAGGGCTAGAACACAGTTACCACCTTCTGGTACTTGACATTCCTGTGTTTCCCCCTAGTTCCTCTTCCCCCAGAGGAGAGGGGTGTAGGGTTGTGAGCTGTGTGTGTGTGTGTGTGTGTGTGTGTGTGTGTGTGTGTGTGCGTGTGCCTAAGACAAGTACAGTGCATGAACCATAGGTGCTGCAAGGCAGCCAACCAGAAGCCTACAGAAGTGGGAGCTGCTTCTTACAACTTGTATCCATCCCCTGCCTCTGCCCCTGCCCCTGCCCCTGCCTCTGCCCACAGGAGACCTGTAGCTCCACCATCAACCCTAAGAGGTATTAGTCCCTGGGTCATTATGTCCAACACAACAGAGACTCTGATGGAGCAGAAGTTAGAGAAGTAGAGGCTGGCGTGGGATGGGCTATCAGCAGCCAGACACATTAAGAGCTCTGTAGTGACCGCTGACCATGCTGGTCATGACCACCACTCATGACCAGGGCAGTCATCCCTCAGAATCCATGAGGGATTGGTTTCAGGAGCCCTGCCAGTATAAAACCCTTGGATACTCAAGTCCTTTATATAAAATGGCTTAGTATTTGCATGTGATGCATACACATCTTCCTGTATATTATTTCTAGATTTCCAGTTTTCTATTTATATCATTTCTACATTTATACTGTAAGTGCTAAGTAAAGAGTTGTACTTATAGGGGCC